>OU015495.1:149993429-150008429 GCA_907164885.2 Dolomedes plantarius
GCTGCCACACGCCTCGGCATTGATTCAAAGAGACTTTGGATGAGTTCTTGGGGTACAGCAGACCAAGCAGCTTCCACACGTTGCCAAAGTTGATCTGCTGTGGCAGCTGGGGATGGAATCTGGGTCAATCGTAGAGCAACCATGAACCACATGCTTTCTATCGGCGAAAGATTCGGAGAGCGAGGCGGCCAGGGAAGCAATTGAATCTGGCGATTGACGAAGAACCGTTGGACAATGCGTGCCACGTGTGGTCGCGCATTATCCTGTTGAAATATGGCTGTGGGCAAGCCCTGAAGGTAAGGAAGGACAACTGACTCCAACACCTCGGAGATGTAGCGCTGGCTGTTTAAAGTGCCGGCAATGTGCACTAGAGGTGTGCGAGAGTGATATCCAATACCGCCCCATACCATAATACCCGGTGCAGGACCAGTGTGGCGGTGCATATCGCAGCTGTTCAGCATCCTCTCTTCACGGTGTCTCCAGACTCGAATGCGACCATCGTGGTGTTGCAGACAGAAGCGTGACTCGTCAGTAAAGACAATTTCATTCCATTCTGCCGTCCACATCCTTCTGTCATCGCACCATTGGCGGCGGAGACGTCTGTGGTTCTGCAACAAGGGTAGACAAAGCAATGGGCGTCTTGCGGACAGACCACTCTGCTGTAAACGGCGTCGAATGGTACGCGCAGACACTGGATGATGCGTTACAGACTGCATGTGCTGTGCTATGGTTCGTGATGTGACTGAGCGATCCGTCACTGCCATGCGCACAATTTGCCTGTCATCACGTGAAGTGGTGCGCTGAGGTGAATGCGATCGAACACGCCGGTCCGTCGTACCCTCCTGCATCCAACGATCACATATCCGCATTAAAGTTGTTTGGTTTCGTCCAACATGACTACCGATTTCCCTGAAAGATAATCCACAATCTCGGTAGGCCACTATCCTTCCTCTGTCGAACTCGGATACTTGATCAAAAGATGATCGCTGTTTTCGACGAGGCATAATTGATCGTTTTTTTGAAAAAACCACAAGAAAAACACAATTGCCGAACTTGAAATCGACGAAATCTCCAAGCCTGAAATAGCGCTTTGAAGTGGCGCCACAGGCGCGCGTGATGTGCGTCTGCTCTGAAATTCTAATCATTTGCATACCTCACCTCCGCTAATGCATGTTGTAAATTTCATGTTATTTGCATGTTTCCTTCAGGGTGTTGCATTTACAGTGGCCAGCAGTGTATTAAAATTGGGGGACAAATTTCGTCATCTATACTGAGGAAAGAGAAAAGTCTTGACGTTTATTAATGCCTATTTCAGAAAGGCGGAAAAACAAATGCAAACATATGCTATTTAAATTCTTCCACATATACAAGAAGTTGCTGTCGATAAATTTTTTTCAAGAACTCTCAGAAATGAACAGCTAAAACAATATTTGTGTCAGTCATACATTTTGCTTTGTGCTTATAAATTTCTATAAGTTTTATGAAGTAATTATCTAGATTTTTTAATATTTATTTTCCTAATCCACATAATGCCTTTTCATTAAATTGCTTATGAATACGAAAATCCTGTATTTAATAAGGGTTTTGTAAATGACAGGCATTGAAATTGTATATTTACTGATATCATTTTAATTATTAAATATTGATTGATGAAGACGGCAAATAATTCAGAAATATATTTCTTTGGAATTTTGATAGCTTTTGATTCAGTTTATTAAAAATAGCAGGCTTAACAAAACTCTCAATGCTGAAAGCACAAAATTCTACCCCCGGGAAATAGGTATAATTGTATTTAATAAAATAATATTTATTAGGATAAATAAAGAATTCTGTAATTTTCGTATGTTTTTCAAACCTTCTTTCGGTCAAAAATTATCTTCCTTATGCCAAAAAGAGCCGAATAATACTAGATTTATATTATTCGTTTACTTTTAAAATGACAATAAAGATTCAAGTTCTTTCAACGCATTCAAAGAAAAGTTTCAATATGAAGACATACGAAATGCAGAGAAGCCTGAAAAACATCGTCGCTAAAAGAACAAAATACGTGAAGAGAAAGCGGATGTGAAAGTGAATTAAAAAAATACATAGAAGCAAATGAATTTATTTCAAAATCAGGCTTCAACAAAATGAGAAGCTCTCTCTCTTTCTCTAAAAAAAAAAGGTTTTTAAAAGGAGATTGGAAATGTGAAGTTAATTTTTCAAAGGTTTTTTTTTCTGTAAACACAATGTAAGTGACATCAGGGTATCTAGAAAAGGTTTTACCATTTTTTTTCAGCGATTATATTGCCTTATTTAATAGTATACAACATATTCAAGTGGGGACAAAGCAAATAAATGAAATTATATCATTAGCTACGTAAATTAGTTCAACACATTAGAATAATAAATTTACCTTATTTTATTAAGATTGAATCACGGCACTTTTTCCCTTTTAGTAGATAATTAAATTTCTAGATTTTTCTTTTGTGTTGTTTTTTATGCAAGGTACTGTTAGGGTAGTAATGTCTGATTGAAAAATTAAATTACTGAAAGTATACAAAATCTAACAAGATAAAAATAATTAATTATTGCCCCAAAATATGGCATCTTTGAAGAATATCAAAGAAATTCCTTATAACTATTTGTTTGAACTATTGTTTGAACTATTGTTGAAACTATTTTTTTTTTTTTACTTTTTTCACCTAAATAATCGAAATAAAAGTGCATAATTTTTCATAGGTTCAATTTTATAATTTTTGTTTCTTTTGTATACCTTTCATATAAACAACTAAAACCATGTAAAAATTAAGTAAACCAAAATTCAAAAATAAATTAAATTTTTAGTGATAAATTATTTTGGATAGTTTAAGGACTTATTTTTTGGCTTTTAAATATTAAATTTTAAAAAATGACTTGCGTAAATAAAAAGTTTACGGGAATTTGTTTTCATGCAAAATCCCAAAACCTTAAATGCTACACGAAAAATACACTAAGACATTTAAGAAATTTAATTCCACATTGATATTTTTTATAAAATATCCATTAACCATATTTTAGACAAGGACTTTTCTTCAATATAAATTTTCAAATCATCTGAGTTATCGGAAGAAAAAAGGTAGGGAGCAGTTGAAGTCACAAATGACATTATGATTATTATTATCCAAGTTAAATAGTATAGTTAAATGAATATATATATATATATATATATATATATATATATATATATATATATATATATATATATACCCAACAAACACAGAGGCATCGGGCCGGGGTCGGAAGATTCCGGCCAGCCGATTTCACCACTGCCGGGCCGGCGCATTAGGTCAGTATCGTTTCCGTCACGGCTGTGTCCTCTCGCCCGCGACTACCCCGTCGACTTCTGGGCCGCTTCCGGTAGGAATCGAGCCATCGTTCATCCGACTGCGAACCGTTAGGCAGCCGCGATTAAGCCATCGATGCGGACAGATAGCCGGAACGTAACCGGAGGTTGACGGGCCGGTTACGGGAGCAATAATTGGTGTCGACATACCGTCATCTACCCATCCCGTAAACAGCAATGTGCCGTAGGTCCGGGCATCATGCCAGCATTCTACCAGAATCGGACCGCCGGCATTTTTTTAAAGTTTTGCGTAGGACCCTTTCGTTTATATGCTTATTTTTATTTAATACATTGACGAATAACCTCTGATATCAACCCTTTCACTTTTATTATTTTTTTTTGCCTTCATATTTCTAGTATTCTTGCCAGTTTTGCCTTATGTATTTTTAGGTATTACCAAATACTGATCTTTGTTATTACCTAAAAATTTTCATTTGAATCACAAGTTTACTTGTTAGAACAAAACCTCCTTTTGTATTAAGATACATTTACCCAAATTTGAAAGTTAAGATAACATTAATACCAACCATTAAAGCTAAATCATCTTTCCATTCGATCTAAGGTTCCCGTTTGTTTGTTTTTTTAACTTAGAATGAGATTATAGTATGTAAAACAGTACTACTTTAATAATTAACCCCAGTATAACTTCCCCAGTATAAAATTTATTAACATAATTTGATAAATTTATAAACAAATTTGATACCTTCATTTTCAAAACTTGACTAATGTGTAGTGTGTATGATGAAACCCATCTTTGTGAGCTCATGAAAACTTGCTCAGAATTTATTTAAATTATTTTTTGGTGTAGAGTTAATAAATGCTCTACAGATAAGAAAATTATTTTTTGCATAGTTTTGTGAATTAAAGAGTAATTCATTAAATTCTTATAAGTCATTTTTAAAAAATATTTTCTTTTATATTATATTGGACATTCAATATCCAACACTTGATAGTACTATTTTTGAGAAATATTTCTATGATAGTAATATTTCTACAGAGTAATAGTTTCTACAGAGTTGATAGTAATATTTCTATTATACAAAATAGTACTATGATAGTAATATTTCTCAAAAATAGTACTATCAAGTGTTGGATATTGAATGTCCAATATAATATAAAAGAAAATATTTTTTAAAAATGACTTATAAGAATTTAATGAATTACTCTTTAATTCATAAAACTATGCAAAACAAAAGATAATTATAGAAAACACATGTTTTTAAATACAGAAAAGAGCTGGTTTAAAGTAAAAATAGTTTATTTAGAAAGTACATAGCACATTTACACAATTGTTCTACGAAACAGGATCCTTTCGCTGTGCCTCTGGCTCCATCTTTACAGCATCTAGGGAAAAAAAAGAAAGAGAAAATCAGTTCATAAATTTATGTGAAAGGAAAATGACTCCCATCCCCTGATATAATTTATGAAACAAAAGAAGAATTTATTTAAATTATTTTTTGATGTAGAGTTAGTAAATGCTCTGCAGATAAGAAAATTATTTTTTGCATAGTTTTGTACATTAAAGGGTAATTTATTGTTGTAAAAATAGTTGATTGTTGAAAGTAGTTGAAAAAATTCATTGTTGATAAAGTAGAATTAAATAAATCCAATTAGGAAATATAAATTCTGAGACAGGGGTTTAAAAAAACTTGATATAAAACAGCACCCAACACATGAGTGCAGTTTTAAATCTGTTGTCATTTTATTGATAACTACTTCCAAGAAGTAAATTCCTACCACATTTTTTTGTAAAACCAATTACATACTGTGAAAACTACATCATGTAATAAATATTTACTTGATTAAATAAATATACTAATAGAAAATAGTTATAAAATATTTTTTAAAGAGAATTCCCCTTTTCACTAAATTTCTCTCTGTACAGTAGAAAATCCAACCATGTCGATTAATTTGTTATTATAGATATAAATAAAATAGAGTAGATTGCCTTGATAAGAGTACAATAATAAGTTTTTAATGTTGAGCATAATTTCAGCTCAACACTGAAAGCTGAATCAGAGACTTGTCTAGAATGACACCAAAATTTCCTCTTCACTATTGACAATAATGCTGTTGAAAGTAAAGAAACACAAGAATGAAGATTGAATACTAAATAAAATGTTAGCATCTTAAATTTCTAAATTTGATTACAACATGCCATAGAGAGCATTAATACAGATGCTGGGTCAGATTTAGAAATTTAAGATGCTAACATTTTATTTAGTATTCAATCTTCATTCTTGTGTTTCTTTACTTTCAATGTGAGAGTGATTCTCGATAGTGAAGAGAAAATTTTGTTGTCATTCTAAACAAGTCAGCTTTCAATTATTGTACTCTATCAAGGCATTCTAATCTATTTTATTTATATCTGTAATAACTAATCATTTAATTAACAGGATTGAATGTCTTACTGTACTCAGAAATTTAGTGAAAAGGGTGAATACTCTTTAACAACTAATCTATTACTATAATAATGAATAAAGTAAACATTTATTATATGATGTAGCTTTCACAGTAATTGGTTTTACAAAAAATGTGGTAGAAAGTACTCTGGGATAAAACTTCTGCATAGTAATTTAATAGAGCATATCTTTTGTTACTTAATTGTCAAATTATGGTGGAGATCTGTGTATAAAATATTTTTTTATTTGCGAGCAGCTGTTATTAGGGATAACCACAGTAAGAAATTATTCAAAATATACTATTTAGATTCAGTAATTACTAAACAATTGTTATGATATATTGTTTGATTAGTCTAGGTTAATTTGAAAAATGAGGTGGGTAATATTGACTAGCTGTCAATGTTGAGTGAAATGGCATAGATTATATTATAAAGCGTGAAGAAACACTTAGACTTTTTGAACCAAGCTTCTAACCCAAATTTAAAATTTTTTTAAATATTTTGCTAATGAGAGTATTTTTCACAGATCTTAACAATGGAATAGAAAACCCGTATAGTCAACAAATTCATGGATAAACGATTCAGTTCTAAAAGCAAAAAGCCTGGTTTCTGTATACTGTTGTAACATGATTATTATAAAAGTATACAGAAACCAGGCCTTTTGCTTTTAGGGCTGCATCTTTTATCCATGACTTAGTTGACAATACAGGTGTTATGTTCCATTCTTTAGATCCATGAAAATATTTTCAATTTTAAAAGTTTTATTAAATTTTTTTAAAATTCTGGTTAGAAGTTCGGTTTGAAATGTTAAAAGTATTTTATTGCACTTTGTAAAATAATCTATGCTACTGCACTCAACATTGACAGCCAGTCAATCTTTGTATGCTTGCATCATTTTTCAACTTAAGTTAGATAAACCAAATAATACACCATAAAAAAAAACCTACACACTTGCAAACATAACCTTATTATAGTCAACAATTGTTTAATAATTAACTGAACCTAAATAATATATTTTGGAATATTTTTTTACTGCCCTTATCCTTACACTTTATAATAACAGCTGCTCACATAAAATATATTTTTGTGAGCAGCTCTCCACCAAAATTTGACAATGAAATAATAAAAAAATTAAATACTAGGCAGAAGTTAGTATTCCAAATGACATTCAACTACCTATTAGCTCATCAACGAATGATCTAATACATCTATAAGCATTATTATTATTATTATTACTTCTGTAAGGAATTATGAATGAACCCCTAACTACTTCTCATGAAATTCTGATAATTAAATTTAAAAATTTTTTAACATTAACTATCAAGAGTAAAATAACCCTTGGCATTTTATATCTTTATAATATAAAAATATAAAAATTTTTTTGGTAAGCAGTTATGATAAAAGACTTTCACAAGTGTCATGGTTAACTGAAGTCCCTGAACTGCACTTTCGGACATACCTAATACTTTAATAACAGGCTTGCCAGTTAAAAATATAATGAATAAAGGAAATCAATATCAATCCACAAATTACTGCAACCAAAGTTTATGAGAATGTTCGGATTAGCATATATAATATACAAAGATAAATTTGAAAATTTGAGTTGTTTATTAATTAAGAATTATGTAATAAAAATATTTTTTATGGTTTTTCATAGAAAAATTCAAATTTAAGTACAAAAATAAATTAAAAAAAAATATATTCACAACCTTGTGATTTTGCCCACAAGTTCACTGCTGAAAAAAAAAGGATATCTACAGAATAAAAAAAATGGGTTCAGTGAGGTTAAAATCACTTACAGATTATGAATCGAGCACACTGCCAAGTGAGTTGTGGAATCTTTTCATGGAAATCACAATGAGGTGAAGATGGATTCCAGTTTTAGAATTCTGTAAAGAAACCAATATTTTCTTATAATGCCATAATAAAAATTAGAGTCATTTGTGATACCAAGAAGCATTGAAAAGCAGAGTTCATTATAAATTTGCTTATCAGTGAAATAAAAAAGGTCGATCCTTAAAATTTGAAATATTATGATTTTTTGAAATTGAGTAACAATAGAATTGATGTTTGAGTAGTATTCAAAAAGTTATACAATGAGAAAAATAAATGTAATATAAATAAAAGAAGAAAAAAATGTAGCATCGAATTTTTGTTATGGATCATATTGTTAAAAACTATGTTAGGGCTAAAGACATAATCGGTATTTTCAGTTTCACAGTTTGAAAAAAAACGGGAAAAAACCAACTTTCTTAAAAGTTTTCTACAATTTTCTGATTTACCGAACTTCTATTAACGTTTTAATTTATTTCAAGTTAAGTTGGGGGGGGGGGCGTCTATGCTTTGGGCCAGTAAGTTCTTATTTATTTTACACAACATGACAACTAAATACTCTCTAAAAGTCTTGAAAACAAATAGCTTATAAATAAGTTATTGAGGACATTCTCAAATTTTTAATGACACACACAGAATGCAAAAGTTTACCTAAAGTTTTAATAAAAATCTAGCACACATGATGTTATCTAAATAAAGGTTCTCCTCGTCAGATTATACAAGATTTTAAAGTTGAAACTGACAAATTAAATTATATAAATGCATGATGACCAGCAATTTAATAACTTAGGAATGAAAATATAATAACTTTCTGCATATATTTATATACATATGATTATGCAATACTAAAAAATAAAAACAACTATAAACATTAATATTCAGATGTATGCTGATAAGTGCATGACTTTTTTTCCAGTTGCTTCTTTTCTGCACTCATACAGACTGCATGATTGAGCATAAATCAGAATTATATAGTATGTTGTGTTAAAAATATGCATATCAGATATCTGATCTATAAGTATAAAATCAATAAACTTCTGTTAGAATTTTTAAAAATTATAGCATGAAGTTGAACATATGCAAAAGAAGTTTAGAAGTAAAAATTTTGAAGAAAAATATTAACTTTCTTTTTTATATAATTTCCTGCTCTGGTTGACTGGAGGTTGGGAAAGGAACGAAGTCTGTATGCTTAAAGAGAATACTTTGATAGACATAATTATTCTAAACATTCAAATATTTACTATATAATATACTACAAAATATCATTGATTCAGAACTATAATGAAAGGCTTTTTTTGGTTAATAATAAAGTCAGTTGTTCAGTCAAGAAGTCAATTATTGTATTTGGATGATCAGAAATTTATGTCGTAGAACATCAAGCAATTCAATTACCACATTTAATACATTTTCACCATCACTCATTACTGTTTCATTTAATCCAAATTCTTTTAAAATGCTTAACATATTATTTATCTTATTGTTTTGCAAGGAAATTTATAATTATTAAATTTTGAAATCTTACAATTCTTAACAAATGCCACAATATTAAGTTTTAGAATAGCACGTTACCTTTTGATGCTTTCCACAATCCTTTAAGCCAGGCTGATGTTTTGTTGATCTTATCTACGAAGTTAAATACAAACAAAAAGATATTTACTTTACTACAAAATAAAATTACATATTTCATTTAAATACAAAAGAATTTGCATAAATGTATATCTAAATTAAACAGTGTTAGAATGAAGTTTCTGGAATTTGTATAACATTCAATTACATTAATTTAACTTTTATATCCTTTACTAACTGTAGGCAAGACATTTAAGATCAACTCAGTTAATCCTACCCATTCTTTTACATCAATATATGCATTAAATTTGAAACGTTGAAAATTAAAAACAATAATTTATTTTAAATAACTGCAATTAGTTTAATCACAAATCTCTAAACAATAAACAATGTTACTTACTCTTAAGCTGGAGGTAACTTCTTTAAGAGGCACCCATTATGAGTGAAGCTACCCTAACTACGTCACGCTTTAAAGTGGCAACCCGTGCAAAAGCGTTGTTCTCTACGTCGTTCATTGGTCCACGTAGCTGCCATTCATCCGAAGTCCTGCCTTTCTTCCCCGATCTTTCAAAAATGGCGGCGAATTTAAACCAAATATCAAATTCGATAGCTGAAGCAATTTTTTTCTGTTTTCATAAGCTTCTGAGAAGCTAAAACACAGACGACGACCCCCCTTTTTTATATCAAACCACTGAGCTACTCTTACAATGTCAAAATTTTTGTTAGTTTGTAATTATAAGAAATCTTAGTCATATGAACAGTATTTACAGTTTAAAGAATTCAAATCATAATGAAATACATCTCATTTTCATCATATTAATTTTACAGTAGCATATTCTTATACACATTGGAATGAAAGAAAACAATATTTAATTAACGGACCATAGTTAAAACAAACAAATCACAGCTATTTAGTTCTTGTATATTTTTCAAGTTTATTCTGTTTCTAGTTTATATTGTCGTTTTCAAGTTTATATTGTGTTGTTGTTTTGTTTGGTTCCTTATCCTTTGTAGTACACAAAAACATTCATGTTTTTCAAAAGTCCATAGTAATCACACATGGTTTCCATCACTTGTTCACTGACACATTGAATTTTTTTTCTTTTTGTTTCAAATTTTGGTATTAATGTAATTTGTTTTTATCAATGCATGTCTCGCAGAAGTGCCCCGAACGGACAACGATGACTCGCTAACTAATTTAACAATCCCTTCTACTGCTTCAGTGTGACATGGAAAATTATTGAAGTCAATACGTTGACTCTCGTGATAGGTTCCTTTATAAACTGCTTTAGTTTTCATCAGAAATGCCTCTTCATAGGAGATCCTGTTACTTAACATCATTCCATTCAATCATATCAATAAAATCCTTGGCATCAAAGTTTATACGTTGAATTAAAAACTTTCCTTCATTTGCAGTCCTTGCTTTTAGAATCCTACGTAATCCAAGCTCTCTTACATAACTGCGATCATCTGATATCATACAAAGGAGGAATTTTCTGAAGCAGATTTTTGTCACTGGATAAGGTATAAAAGATGGCATAATAGCACTTTCAACGGCAACAACCAACACTTGAAAATTACTGTAATTGGATGTGATGGAACTGGCTTGAACACTGGATTGAATAATGGTGCGATTCCTTTATTGGAAAAGGAATTAAGAAGGCCACTGCAGTGGTTGATTTGTCTATTTCAAGTAAATGAACTGCCCCTACATCCTAATTAAAGGTCCAATGAATTGGAGGAGAAATACACTGCTGGCCACTGTAAATGCAACACCCTGAAGGAAACATGCAAATAACATGAAATTTACAGCATGCATTAGCGGAGGTGAGATATGCAAATGATTAGAATTTCAGCGCAGACGCACATCACGCGCGCCCTGTGACGCCACTTCAAAGCGCTATTTAAGGCTTGGAGATTTCGACGATTTCAAGTTCGGAATTGTGTTTTTCTTGTGGTTTTCTCTAAAAACGATCAATTATGCCTCGTCGAAAACAGCGATCATCTTTTGATCAAGTATCGAGTTCGACAGAGGAAGGATAGTGGCCTACCGAGATTGTGGATTATCTTTCAGGGAAATCGGTAGTCGTGTTGGACGAAACCAAACAACTGTAATGCGGAGATGTGATCGTTGGATGCAGGAGGGTACGACGGACTGGCGTGTTCGATCGCATCCACCTCAGTGCACCACTTCACGTGATGGCAGGCAAATTGTGCGCATGGCAGTGACGGATCGCTCAGTGACATATCGAACCATAGCACAGCACATGCAGCCTGTAACGCATCATCCAGTGTCTGTGCGTACCATTCGACGCCGTTTACAGCAGAGTGGTCTGTCCGCAAGACGTCCATTGCTTTGTCTACCCTTGACGCAGAAACACAGACATCTCCGCCGCCAATGGTGCGATGGACAGAAGGATGTGGACGGCAGAATGGAATGAAATTGTCTTTAATGACGAGTCACGCTTCTGTCTGCAACACCACGATGGTCGCATTCGAGTCTGGAGACACCGTGAAGAGAGGATGCTGAACAGCTGCGTTATGCACCGCCACACTGGTCCTGCACCGGGTTTTATGGTATGGGGCGGTATTGGATATCACTCTCGCACACCTCTAGTACGCATTGCCGGTACTTTAAACAGCCAGCGCTACATCTCCGAGGTGTTGGAGCCAGTTGTCCTTCCTTACCTTCAGGGCTTGCCCACAGCCATATTTCAACAGGATAATGCGCGACCACACGTGGCACGCATTGTGCAACGGTTCTTTGTCAATCGCCAGATTGAATTGCTTCCCTGGCCGCCTCGCTCTCCGGATCTTTCGCCGATAGAAAACATGTGGTCCATGGTTGCTCTACGTTTGACCCAGATTCCATCCCCAGCTGCCACAGCAGATCAACTTTGGCAACGTGTGGAAGCTGCTTGGTCTGCTGTATCCCAAGAACTCATCCAAAGTCTCTTTGAATCAATGCCGAGGCGTGTGGCATCGGTGATCTCCAACAATGGCGGCTACTCTGGCTACTGATTTTGGCAGGAACCACACTTCACAGAAGTCTATAAATTTAATCATTTGATACTTGGTCAACATGTTATCTACAAAATAAATTTTGTTGTGATATCTCTTGTCTTTCTTGGTGTTGCAATTTGGGTGGCCAGCAGTGTAGGTAAACTACTAGAAACTGCTATGAACTACCAGTCATCGAATTTGCACCTATTGAAAATGACATTCCGTTACTAGAAATTAAGGAAGATTTACGTGTGGACCTAAAATATTTGTTAGAAATGAGTAATGCAATCTGTGTTGGGAGGTGTTCTTCTGATTTGTCCATGAGAAAACCAGGAAAACTTTGTCATTCAAGATGGAATAGATTAGCAAACAGAATACTTCCCTTGTATGCGGGAACAGAATATCCTGCAAAAAATCTCCGAATACTGACTGAGTACATTTTGAAAGTTTATGCAGCTGTTTGGTTTAACCTAAAGCTGAAAGCATCTTGTATCCATGGATCAAAGCACCTGTGGAAACTTGCAAGCTATTCACGTTACCTTCATCAGACTCTTAAAAATTTAATTCACCCAGTTATTCAAAGAAATGCATACTTTGCTGCTTCTGAAAATCTCCTCCTTTGTATGATATCAGATGATCGCAGTCACATAAGAGAGCTTGGATTAAGTCTGATTCTAAACACAAAGGCTAAAATTGAAGGGGACATCAGAAAGTTTTTAAACCAACATATACATTTAGATACCAAGTATTATACTGACATGATTGAATGGAATGATGTTAAAGTAACAGGACTTCCTATGAAGAGCCATATTTCTGATGACAAACTAAATTCGTTTATAAAGAAAGCAAAAGAATCTGATCACGAGAGTCAACGTATTGACTTCAATAATTTTCCATGTCACACACAAACAGAAAGAAAGGATTGTTAAATTCTATACAGAGTTGTCCGTTCGTGACACTTCTGCAAGAGATGCATTGATAAAAACAAAAATACAATCTCAAAAGAAAATGCCAAAATTTCAAACAAAAAAACAATTCAATGTGTCAGTGAAATAAGCAATGGAAACCATGTGTGATTACTATGGACTTTTGAAAAACATAAATGTTTTTTTTAAAATAACGTTTTGCTTTTAAAGACATTAATCACTATTAATATTTTTCTAAATAAGTGAGATTTGTTTATTTTAACTAATGCCCGTTAATTAAAAATTGTTTTTCTTTCATTCAATTGTATATTATTAAGATATGCTACTGTAAAATTAATATGATGAAAATCGCGAAATTCTACAAAATCAGTTGTTCTGTAATGGCATTTAACAGTTAGAAATACTTAGAATTGTAAGTTTCCTGTAAAAATATCGTATTTTGAATATTTTATTTACAATATATATATATGTATATATATATATTATTTAATATACTATAAAAGAAATAAAAAAATACAAATTTTATCACTTTTTCATAAAAATATCCATTTTGAAGCACTTTGCGGTACTTGAAAAGATTTTAGTAGAACAATAAAATTTTATTTTATATTCTTTATTCTAATCTCAAGAGGCAACTTTGAAAACTATAGCATATTTAAATTTAAAAAAAAGTTTTTTCGTTCCACCCTAGCAAACATGCACGAAGATTATCTTGAAACCGCCAACATGCTCTGGTTTGTTATCGGTAATTCACACATTTTTCTTGAGTGGTTCGTAGCATGGGTGGTAGCGCTCTGGGTTTGTACCTAGCGGTGGCGGGATCGAGTCCCGCGGCTGGCATTTTTTTCCTCTCTTTCCCCTGCTTCAAGGCTGGCAAGCTGAAGTTCTTAGATTATTTCCTTCATGTTAATTAAAAAATATATGTAATTCACATGTAGATGTTAGTCGACGGCAAAAAAAATTTTAAATGTCGTAAAAAAATATTAATACATAGGCTATTTATGGCAATATAACCTATAAGAAAAAAATATTTTGTTTACAAATGTTAACATTTTTAAACTCTCTTGCAAACTCTCTCTGACTGCAGAAATTCCAGGAACATGCTATCTCTTTTCTATATCTTTTACTAACAATTCTTGCTACCAATGGTGTTAGACGAGCTCCACAAAATAAGAACTATTTTCAGAAGTAGAGGGCATAAATATGGAACCTCTCCCCACATTGGAGATCTACGTCTATATCCGTTTCAAAATCAAAATCATACCCGTCTGAAATATGTGCTTGAAAATTAACAACTGCAAATATATTTTGGTAGCTGAGGCACTTTCTTGTACATTTTAGGTACAATTATAATTTGGTTACATGCACTAAATAGCATTTTATTTTTGCAGTGCAGGTAAAAACAAAAAGAGAAGAGTTTGATTAAGAAAAATTATCTTTAATATTTACTAGGAAATTCATTGTGGAAGTTGCTACGTAAATGTGTGACATCCACCGCTAAAAATAAATGAGTAGTAAAATAAGATAGACACCACTAATTCCTCTCTTTTAAATAAAGAGTGGTGCAACAAGGCTCCATTTTTAAGTAGATATTTTTAAAATTTCTCCAGTAATAGATAAAAAATTAACAATGAAACTACTTTTGATTACCTTACACTTCTCACATAATATAATCTTTACATACCAAGATGTTATGTGAATTTTCCTCGTAAAAGAGGTTACACAGAAATAAGAGCTATTTCTCTGAAAACTATCTTTGTTTAATCATCACCTTCCCTTTCAAATCCATAATTCTGATACAGATTTCTGCTACTTATGGCTACGAATCGGACGGCCGATTAAGGTACGATGGAGCCATGTCGGTATCGGCGCGGTTCATATCAACCCATCACAGGCCCTGAAACACG
>OU015495.1:150010929-150035929 GCA_907164885.2 Dolomedes plantarius
TGAAGGTTTTGAAAGAATTCTAGCGAAGTAACGTAAGACCAAAACTAACGTAATTAAGTCCATTCTTCTGAAATGCTCTAAAAAGGGAAAAAAAACATTACAGTCATGCAGGAGAATGTGAAATATTTTGTTCTATTTTTGTTATTATCAAATTATATTATTTCATTCTTACTGATAAAATAGAATTACATTCTTCCTTTATTATTTTAAGGCCTGGAATTGCGAAATTTTTCAACTTTATAAAAATTAATTTTCTTCTTAAAAACAAGATATTTTGTTACAGATTTCATTATTTTTAATTGTTATTTTGGCCGGAGAAAAAGCTTAAATTCCGATTTAATGAACGTTTTTGAAAAATTGCCTACTTTTGCTCTGTGGTATATGTAATGCAACAAGAGTTGGAAATCTCCAATTAACGCAGTAGTTTATAGTAGATTTTTTGAAAAAAAAAATTTTAATGGGAGATAAAAATTTTAGAAGTTTTATCCGAATTTACCAAACCTCTTTCTTTCTCTGGGGTGTAGAGAATTAAACGTTTATTTTCAGCCTTTTTCAAGTTATTTTCGTTCCCTGAATTTTATTCATATTTCTCTTTTTTCATCAGTATTTTGTTTTACGCATACAATCTTTGTCTCTGTAGTTCTATCTATCATAAATTCTTTGTCAAAGATAGGTACTTCAACGATCTAATAAGAATAAATATTTTTTATAAATAAACAGAAAGTATCTGCAATATTTCTCTAAGGAAACTTTAAAATAACATTTTCAAGAACGTCAAGGCTGAAATATATTAAAATTGAAATATTTTTAGATATGTCAATCATTTTTTGTTGTATCAATAGAAAACATATGTATTTACTGTTACTTGACAAGTAGAATTCGTAGAAAGGAATATAATTTCATTTGATAGGAGGATTTATATCGAGGGTGTAGCTACAAACTTTTATTTTTTACATTAAAAACACTTGTAAGGTATACACAAGATTCGTTTCACAAGAATCGAACTTTTGAGTGAATTAAAGAAGCTGCTTTAGATATGCTAATTTCGGCATACGCGCTTAGTATAATACCACGCAGCGTCATTAATGAAAAGGGGAGGTTGTTAAGGTTGAAAAGGTGTTATCCTGCGCTAGTGCTTAGCGGGCCAGAAGTTTACATGGCAGTACTGCTGGTTTGACTTACTGTTCGTGAGTATAAAAATATATTGTTCTTGAAAGCTGTGTTTATACTTTCCGTACAAGTAGCACGCATGCTTATTGCTGTAAAAGCCAATTCTATGTGCAACGAATTCAATAAACATTGTTTCATGTATAAACTGTGTTTGCTTCAACTTCAAATAGAGTGCCACTTCAAATTATATACACCCAAGTCTGGGTAGAAGTGAGTATATAGATACTCTATACACTACTAATCTAGTATATGGTAGAAAGTTCTTCATTTTTCTGCTTTGTGTATATCTTTTTTTAAAATTTCCTTTTCAATTGTCCATTCCTATTTTTTTTTCTAAATAAGATTAAAGAAAATAATTAAAAACGAAGCACATGCTTTATGAACAAAAGTGTTGAGTTGAATACTTCACTCGTTCACTGCATCCTTCCTGCATAATGTTGCCATTTGGCTACAGATATATAATATGGCCTAGCTTTTTTTAAATGTTTGCTTTAACATAAAAAAGCCTGTTGCATGAAATATAAATGTTAATTTTGCATTTCATTTATTTAATGAACATAGAAAAATCATTTTATTGAAATAACAACTTCGAAATTTTGTCATTCAAGTGATTTCAAACATCCCTCCATATGGTTTTCTCTACTGTTGTGTTACAGGCCAGTATTACCATCTATTAAGGATAAATGGCGAAAATTGCATTAAAGACGTCCAATACTTGCTTTTGATGCTTAGGGTTACCATACGGTTACATTTTGCTGGTCAGTGGCTTGCCGGCAAATTGATGTAGCTAACTGGCAACATGATGTAGTGTAAGGTTAAAAGATCACACTAAACGTGAACGAACGGATCAAAGGACTGTCTCTGAGTATGCCAATTTCCATAAATCAGATCAGTAACTATTAGATTGATGACATGAGTTGCTAGGAGATTTTTTTCACGGATATAGGGACAGGGCATTATTTTTTACATTAAAAATATTTTTAATCTACTATATTATATAACTTACTCGATATATGGCAGCAGCTCTCCATCATACAATTTTGTATCTTAAAAATTTTTTTTAATTTTAAAATCCCTTTTCTGTCACCTCTCTGTTTATTTTTTTTTTCATATAAAAATATTACAATTATCTGAAACGAGAATAAGGTCAAACGCGGATATTAGAATATACTAATTTGAGTAAATGACATGCACAACCATCAAAAACCTGAAGTTCCATAAGTAAGTCTAGACATATAGAGTTTCTGCAGAATCATTAGCCTAGTTGAATAAGTTTAGTTGGCGATTTTTGGTTTTCGTTACTAATATTGGATTTCAACACATAATTAAGGAGGGTCAGGGCCGTTCGTCGATAATTTTGCTTCCTATAATTAGTTAATGATTTGACTTTGCTTTTTGTTATGGCAGGTTTCATGTAGAGATTGATACTCTATTAAAGTTTCCAGGATAGTAAAACGCTTTAGACTTATTAAATACGGAGAAAAAAGACATTTATAAAATGCACCAGTGGTCAGTTCATATGTTAAGTTTACTTCTTTTACTTTACTTATATGTAGTTTCGTTATAAATTAGTATTTTACTTAAGAAAAAACCACATTTTTTGTATATTTATAGAGATATCTAACTTCTACCCTTCCTAGGATATATGTATATCGAAGTTACCCTCTAAAGTAGTAGAAATGACACTTTTTGCACTAAATAAATTACAAAGTTTGTTATCCCCTTGACACATATAGCGTGCAGCGTAAAAACAATACTGAGTAAAGATTGGTACTAAATGTTATAAAAACTATACAAGGAAATGAAGTTCAAGTACTCACTATATACATAAAGTCAGATCAGTGATGCTGCACGGTAATCCACTATTACTAACACAACAAACTCTTTATGCCAGAGTGGCAAAAATCCGCTTAGGCTAAGAAGCGATATAGCTATGAGCCACTGAAGGCAACTCGAATAAAAAGCTCCAAACAGACCAGTTTCTTCCGCAATATGGCAACGCGGTATTTATAGTAATGGTTTATGCTGAATTTAGCATTTTTTATAGCTTCTTTGAATTTATGCAAACACCATGATCGACTATTGTTAATCGATCATTATGTAGACCTTACATATTATGTAATGACAGTTTTCGGAAAGACATAAATAAAATATGTTCGGAAATTAAAAAGTTAATCTATTAATGCATAAACTTCCGGATTCTGTCTTAGGGGAAGTGCTACCCTTTCACATAGCATGAAACTTCGATGCGATGTACTTCATCTGGCTGCAAGTAGTGGCGGGAGTAACTGTGACTCTTCTGTGGTAGTAGTATCCTTGTAGGATGCACTGTTTCTAGCGCCCAACCCCACTTGGTTCCGGCCGTTGACTGAAAAGAGTAGCAGGGGTTGGTGACCTAGTCCAACACGATAAAGCGTTAGTACTAACAGGTTACAAAGACCGTAAATTAATTACTGAATCTGCGGGAATCTTGTGTGTGCGGGGTTGCAGGCAGCGGCTTGCATTTTCAGCCAATTGCCACATGACCTCGAGTGGGCAGGTGAAATTGTAAATTAAAACAATAAAGGTCTTATAATTACCACATGTAAGAAACCAAACTGTTAATAATTTCATTGATCATAGATAAAATATCATTTCAAATTATTTTAATCATAACGACATTGATGTTTTCGTTTATGCACTTAGAAAATTAGTTCGGTTTAGAGACCTTAATGTAAAAACTTTTACCACAATAGTTGAAAAGTTTTACACCAAATATATGTTGAAAAACTCCTTCCTTATAACAGTTTGTCTAACGGCATATCTTTGCATGGCACCTAAATATTCAAAGGGTGTAAAAGGGCATATTGCTTGTATAAAGCTATAAAGGATGATTTATAGAAGAAATAAAATAAATTTTGATTGTGAAGGAAAAGACTTAGAGGAGAACTGAAGAATACAGAGCATTAATATATAATTTATGCTAACGGGTTATCTGTAATGGCATGCTTATTAATTTAAGCTATATACATACAATTACTATTAATCGTATAAAATCTGGGCTTTTAACGAGTGCATGAAAGGGAACATATATGGAAGGATGATCTAATTATATTCGCCTCAAGGGAATCCTAAAAGTTAAGCTCATTCGTTGTTGATAATGACACTATAAATATTATCAGTAGGGTTGATATTCCATAAATAAGATTTAAAGTTAAACTCACAAATAAACATATTTAAAATTTGTTTTATTATTTATATCCTATATAAGAATTTAAATATCAGTAATATGGAAATCTGTACTAATGACTGAAGGCATTAAAAACATGCTGATCAATTAGGCCTTATTAATTGGTCACTACAATATTACTAAAAGGGCATAAATACATTAAAGTATACATACATAAACAAAGAAAAATGGCAGCGAAATAAAATATTTATAACAACTTACAGCGTACACACACTACCACATATAAATCTATCTATCTATCTATCTATCTATCTATCTATCTATCAATCTATATATATATATATATATATATATATATATATATATATATATATATATCTTTATATATAAAAGGCAAAGTCTGTGTGTGTGTGACCGAGTTTTTGTCTGCTCGCGGCGCAGCGCAAAGACGGTAGGTCGGACAGTCTTGAGATTCGACACGAAGATGCCTCCCGAGGTCTCATTATGCACCTCGAAGCCCTTTTTTCGATTTTTTAATTAGATTTTCCGTAATTAAATATTTAGTCGCGATTTGGAGCTCCCGGACGAGTAAAAGATCCGTAAATCCTAACGTATCCGTCCAAGAATTTTTTTTTGGACGAGCCTATACGGGAAAGATGACACTATACGGAAATCACAATTAAAATTGTCTGTCTTAATTTATCGATTAATTGTGATTTTTTTTCGATCGCCTGTACGCACCCGTTTTTCGGAAAAAAACGCGATTTTGTCCGTGACCCTTTTTTCCAAATTGTCGAATCGATACGTAAATGTCGTTACATTTTTACGAAATTTTTATCTCAGAGACCCTAGACATCACAGTTTCGAAAGCCAGAACCAAAATTAATTTACAAATTGTAGTTATTTTTTAATAATTTATTTTATGATTCGGACACTCTTGCGAGAAATCTCATTTTGGAGATTTCGTTCTTCATTTCCGGACGAAGGTATAGGAGAAAAACCAGTTTTTCGACGTCATGCACGTGATGTGTTGGGGCATTTGTTTTCTATGAGGAATTGGGTAGTTAAAGGAAATCGATTACTATTGCAGTGATAATCGATTAAAAAATCACATTTAGTAATGCCGTAATTTTTTTGGCCAGCACTTAGTTAATATCATATAATTTGTGGTGTATTTGTGGAAAAAAAATCTATGAAGATTTCAAAGAATTTCAGCACGTGGAGGATGTGATATATTCGCTTTCAAGGAAATCGATTACTATTGCAGTGATATTCGATTAGTAATCCTATGTCAAAAATTTTGCCAAAATGTGCCAGAAAGGATTAAATTTATATGGGTAAAATAATGTATCGTGGTGAGGAAAAGGATGACAGCGACGCCCATTAACAAAGGGTTAAGGCTACTAAAAAATTGGTAAATACATTACCCGAGCAACGCCGGGACGGGTACAGCTAGTATATATATATATATATATATATATATATATATATATAACATACCGGCCCGACACCGTGGATGATGACCGGAACCGGCATGCCACAGCGGGGTAGCGTAGTCGAGTGGCCAAAAATAAACCGCTTTCACATCGGCAAATACTTTACTTTATTTACATTCTGCAAGAAAGATTACGGCGTGTGTATCAAGCAAGAGAATCATGCCAAAATTTGCTCTTGGAAGCATGTTTAAGTTTTTATAGACTTTACGAGCCCTCGTCACATGACCTATTAGTTCTGCAATTATTGGCTAATCCCAGGCATCTGAAACAGAGACCATCTGTTTTAAGTTTATGTTTCACGCAAGAGATTAGAGATTTTAAGGAACGATTTATTGATTGCCTACTTTAGTTTTTAGGAAACTTACAATTCCTTTGTTCTTAAAACGAAAACGAAATTAACTTTACGCCCAAGGGAATTTAAAAGAATTTGTTTTGTATGTTATATATTTATATATATATATATATATATATATATATATATATATATATATATATATACAGAGGCTGTTCACACATTTTTTAGAAGATGTATATTGTATTCACAAAACTAAATTACATAAAATCCATGTGTTTTAATTGTTCTATTTGACATCCCTTATTCTGAACTATCTTTCGACACCGCAATTTCCAGGATAACTAGCCGCTGCGCGACCAGCATGGTCGCTTTTAGTTTTATATTTTCTTTTGCAAAACAACTCAACTGAAAGTAACATATGAAAGGAATGTTACCATTACCTGCCATCATAAAAGTATGTTGTTAAGGGGTAGTGGGAGCTCAGCCAAAAAAATGTTAATCGTTGCAAAATTCACTATAAGGCTGATTCTATAACATAGTGATTAAAAAATGTGAATTTCCATTACTTCAAAACGGAGTAAAATATAAGACTGATAAACCCAACACCAATGATTTTAAAAATTACATCCCTCTATGAATGTACAATTTTTCAAAATTAAGATATTTAGACTTTATCATAACTAACTCATGGCACATCAGTCCGAATTGCTTTTCAGCACTGTGGACGTAGGCCTGCGGTGCCCATTTCCGCTTTCATGACCGTGGGCTTGGGGTGCCATACAGCATGTCTCGGTCAGGTGGTCAACCCGACACGGGACCCCCACAGTTAATTCCCAAGCATGCTTGGTCATCATTTTACGAACCCACTCAAGGGATGAAAAGCATGAGTCGACCTTACTCAGTCGCAGGGTCAAACCCTGGACCTGTGGGGTGGCAGCTTGACGCTTTTCACCACTGTGCCACTGGACGTCACACTTTATCATCAAACAATAAATTGTTGGAAAAATATCTTGACTTATAAAATGGAGTAAAATTCATCAAGTACTAAAATATAGTGTGGATTACATCACACTCTGTATGTACTATTGCTCACAATTCAGATTCTACACTTAAATATATGAAATAATAAATTGTTGGAAAAAATTTCTTGACGTATAAAATGGAATAAAAAGTTAGCAAGTACTAAAATATAGTGTGGATTACATCACTCTCTGTATGTACTATTGCTCATAATTCAGATTCTACACTTAAATATATGAAATAATAAATTGTTGAAAAATTTCTTGAAGTATTAAATGGAATAAAAAGTTAGCAAGTACTAAAATATAGTGTGGATTCCATCACTCTCTGTATGTACTATTGCTCACAATTCAGAATATGAAATAATAAATTGTTGGAAAAATTTCTTGACGTATAAAATGGAATAAAAATTTAGCAAGTACTAAAATATAGTGTGGATTACATCACACTCTGTATGTACTATTGCTCACAATTCAGATATCTACACTTAAATATATGAAATAATAACTTGATGGAAACATTTCTTGACTTATAAAATGGAATAAAAATTCAACAAATACTAAAATATAGTGTGGATACTACAGTGAGAGAATTGAAAGAACGGACTCTAGATAGACCTACATACAATTGTCCATGACTAAAAACTGGACTTGATAGGTCCAAATATATTTTGTCAAAAGTTTGTCCTTGTGACTTATTTATAGTCATAGAAAATGCTAAACGGATAGGGAACTGCTTACGCTTAAATTTAAAGGACATATTTGTATCTGATGGAATTATGTAAATTCGAGGTATGAAGAAAGTTTCGCTGTCATCATTTTCAATTTTCCTTGTCTCTATGATGTTACGCTGCAAATTGGTAACTATTAGACGTGTACCATTGCAGAGACCTTTAGAAGGAGCCAAATTTCTCAAAAGCATGATAATTGCTCCACACTTAACGCTGAGTTTATGAGGTGGCATTCCTGTTGGAGTCAAGCTATTTAAAAATTCCTCGGGGTATGTAAGCGTATATTGGGGATCTTCCCTTAATACTGTATCCACACTTTCATAAACAACCTCAGATCCTGGTAAACAATTTAGTACTCTCTGATTAATTTCCATTGACAGTTCATTTGTAACTGTGAGAATGACACGCATTTTAACCTGTTGAGGAGTCACAGCTGCAAAATCTATGTCATTATACAGTAGTTTTACTGGATCTTGAATGGGAGGATAACATAGAGATGGAAGTGCAACTTTTTCTCCATTTTTGGCTTCCCCAACATCTAAAAGGCAAGCTGCAAATTCTCTTTCAGTTTCCAGAGTGCGCATATTTTCTTTGAGGCTCATCACTTGAAATACAGGCCAAAATCTGTGCTTCTTTAAACAGCTGGCAATTGTAAGAGATCTTGAGCCTCTTAATATAACAGGCAGCACTTGTCTGAAATCCCCACCAAGGAGAACAACTTTTCCACCAAAAGGTTTTTTACATTTTGTGAGATCTTGAAGTAGTCTGTCTACTGCTAGAAAGGCATGAATATGGGTCATTGGAGCTTCATCCCACAATATTAATTTTGTTTCCAATAATAGTTTTGCTTCGGCTGTATTAGGTTTCAAACTGCATGTAGAGGTTGCATTCAGAATTAATGGTACTTTGAAGATGGAGTGAGCGGTTCTTCCACCCGGTAATAAAGTTGCAGCTATCCCTGTTGATGCAACAGGAGTAGCATGATCACCTCTTCCTCTAATTGTATGCAATAATGTTATGTAAACAAAAGTTTTTCCAGTACTTGCAGGTCCATCTAAAAAGAAATGCTTTGGGCCATTATTTTGATTGCCATATATTGCAGAAAGAACACTATCGACTACAAATCTTTGCTCTACGTTCAGTTTTTGTGTGTTAATATGGGCTTTGGTTTGCTCTTGTACTACATCGTAGCGTAATGGACAAAGAATACCTATATCTGAATTTAAAATTGGAAGTTTAGGTTTTTCCAGACTCAAACCTTGAGCTTTCAGAAGTATATTCATTTCAGCTAAAGCATATTGAGGCCCAGTCTCTTCAGCATATCTGTGTATAAAATCTTCACACAGAGAGTCTTTATGTTGAGTCCAAAGTTCAGGAACATTTTCTACTTCTCCAAATACACAAATAATACAAAAAGGCACTCTTAGATAATGTGGCATGTGGGTCCTTGCTGCATCAGATAAAGTTTCATGCCAGTGTTCATCTCCTTCAAGAAATCCAAGCTGTTTACATGCCATTTGAAACGTCTCACAAACTACCCCTCGTACAGTTTTTAAATCGTCAAAACTCATAGTACCAGGTTTGTGCAGCAACAACATTCTGAGATAATATCGCTCAGTATCCTGTAAACTAACAACTGGCATTCTTCCAATCACTTTGTGTCCCCCTCTTTGCCTTTTTTTCCATCTTGTTTCATTTTTGTCAAGGACATAGTAAAATGGAATGTCAGGGTAAGTATAGTTTCGCGATTCTTCATCTGTGCAGTTTAGCTGAAGCCATGCAGTTAAAGTTGTTTGTTTAATTGATGCTCGTGCAATAGCCTCTTCTTCCCTTCCTTCTTCATAATATATGTGGTGTTGTTCTGGCAAATGGACTGCTAATCTCTGCACAACATAGGATTTTTCAGACATGGAGAACTCATTCAAACGCCACATCGCCTCAGGAGCACTTATATATCTACCATCAAGGAAGGTTAAAATTTCATTATGATGGATAACATCATCATTTTGCAGCCTGACAGAACCAGCATCATGCCCTTTATATACATATTTGTATAAATACTTAACGCTTTTGACTGAAGCACATACCTCAACATTAATATGGGCATTAAACTTCTTTAATAACCAAGGATTATATGGTACAACCCATCGGTTATCAATATCATGCCGACCAACTTTCACTGGTTCTATGGCCCTTCTTCTGTAGACAGGATATCCGTTAACATTTTCTTCAGTTCTCTCATTCACTTCTTTCGGATAATTTTTGCAGCATGTATTTGAATCTTTCATGCATGGAGAATTTGGATTTAATGTACCGCAAGGCCCATGTATCATGCATTTTGTTACAATTTCAAATAATCTTGCATTAGTAACAATATCAGGTAACTCTGCACTTACATATTTGTCGATATCATCATTTGTACGTATTTTTAAGTTTGAGTCTAATGTTAATAAAATGTGTGCATGAGGTAACCCTCGTTTCTGAAATTCAATTACGTATATGTAAGCAGTAACAATGCCGAAAATGCTGCGTTTCAAAATATCATCTAATAATTCTGACAGTTTCATTTTGAAAACGCGAACAACAATATCTGGTCTGTTTTCAGGTCGCTGAGGATGTTCAATTGCGTTTAGGATTTCGGGCCATGCAGGGTTGCAGGTGAAAGTTATAAATAAATCTGGTCGTCCAAATTTCCGTACCATTGCCATTGCATCTTGGTAATTTTGCTGCATATATCTTGCACTTCCTTGAAATGTAAATGGCAGAATCATTAATTTGCCTGTTCGCAAATTTGCATTTCGACCACGGTATTCTAAGGCATCTAAAAGGCCACTATACAATTCAACTCTCAAATTCTTTTGGTTCATTCGAATTTAGTTTAGTCGTGATCCTTCAGTTTTAACATATGCATCAAAAATGTACTGTTGGAATAGTTTTCCACTACTGTGCAAAATGCTAAAACCACTACGGATGGAAAGTCTGTATGCATAGTATTGCAGTTGTGTTACCCGGAACCGTTTAGCTGAGCGTCTTTCTTCAACATGCTGCATTCCATCATACCACCCACTTTCTCCTCTTGGGAACAGCAAAGGGCGTACCATAGGATCACAACATTGGTTCATGGGAGAAATATTTATACAGTGATCTGCCTTTGGATAGATACAAATGTCTCGATTAGCAGGAGGTTCACCATCATCTCCAACAAATATGGCAGCAACTTCAGTTTTTGATGTAGGTGCATTATATCTTCGCAGGTCTAAGTCCGGATGTTCCATGAAAACCATTTTTGCATTTGCAGTTTGATTACTGTGTATTAACTCATGCATCTGTAAGCATGACTCAGCAAATGGATTAATAGCTCGTAATAATGCATATAATTTTTTCATCAGAGTTGGCAAGCAGCCTTCATTATTTTTCATGCGATAAGCGTTTGCTTCACTGGAATCATATATGTACAGTTGTCCATACCCAGGTTTATTGTGTTCGTTTGAATAAAGTGACGAAACCCTGTGATATTTTTGCCCATGAATTCAGAAGCAAAATGGCCCACTTCCAGGTGGCAATTTTATTTCAGCCCCCATTGATGCGAATGCTAAAGCAGCATTATAGGATCTAATATGCTGTCTAAAGTTCTTCGCTTCAGCTGAATCACTGCACAGTAAATCCCTCAAAACATCGGGAACTTCAGAAAGCGATTGCAGAGACACTTTACCATCATGACAGCATGCCGTAAATTTTTTTCTGCTATTTTCTTCGCCTTTCCAATAAAGAGCTTGACAAAAAACGTATCTTTCCGTTAGGCTTCCACAATCATGCTCATCAACGACACCCATAACTGGCTGTCGGTTGCTATTATGCAGGCGACGGTTAAGCCTAACCTCGCAATCATTAATGCTCTCCCTTTCACGCCTGTCTCTTAATGAAAGATTTCTGATTCTCTTTCTTTCTTGAGACTGTTCAGAATTTTCGCTTAATCTTGCAGCTCGCTTTCGAGAATTCCTGATTAATCCGCATAAATCCATGTTGCGTAAATCAACGGTTGTAACAAATGTCGCCAGTACACACACGCGGTTTCAAATTGCGGATTGCAACTAATGTTTACATCCAGTAGTTGCAGCCGTTGCCATTCGGAGTGTATAAATATCGTCGTTTTTTGTTCCGCATACCTACGCGTTTTATATATATAGATAATGCCTTTTGAAGTGTCAGAAGAAGTATTCTATCCCATTCCTCCTGAACAGCTTTCCAGAGTCCTGTAAGGGTTTTGGGACGACGTTTGGATAATGCAGATTTTAAAAGTCCGAAAGCACAAAAATCCATAGGTGATACATCGGGAGATTTAGTAGGGATATCAGTGAAGGGCCTTGATAC
Source organism: Dolomedes plantarius (assembly GCA_907164885.2). Taxonomy (NCBI): domain Eukaryota; kingdom Metazoa; phylum Arthropoda; class Arachnida; order Araneae; family Dolomedidae; genus Dolomedes; species Dolomedes plantarius. The sequence goes on from OU015495.1 coordinate 150,023,181, forward strand.
CAGTTTTTCGTTCCATTTCTTTTAGGAAATTTACAGTGGATTTTGATGTGTGAGTGCTAGCTTTGTCCTGATGGAGTCTCACAGCTTGATGGCACTGTGGGCAAAGCGATGGTATTTCATTCAGAAAAATTGGCGATAAAATATGTTCCTGATAGTATTTGGAGTTAATCTTGACATTTTTTCCCACTCTCTTTATTTTTAACTTGCCATTATAAGAAAAACCAGCAACAATCATGAATCCCTTAGAAAAACTTTCTTTCGATTCTTTGAACCATGTACTTAAATTTTTTTCTCCCCTTTTGTGATAATAAATGGCTCTTTTTTGTAGCAATCATTTAAATACACCCATGATTCATCTATTGTGACAATTGTTTTCCATGTTTCTTTGGATAAGTGTTTCTCATATAGAATTCTGCAGCGTGTCCTGCGTTCAGCGATATTATTTGGAAGAAGACGATGCACATTGCGTTTTTTCGCTTTCTTAAGATTTAAATCAACGTTTATCATTTTGTTTACAGTGGACACCGAGCATTTTAATGATTTTGCAACTGTCCTATAACTAGGGGGATTTTCTTTTAACATTAAACAACGTATCTTTGCAATAGTCGAAGATGTCCGTTTTTTCCTTGGATACTTGTTTGGAAATTTTGTCTCACTTGAGGCTCCAATTTGACGTTTTTTCCCTTTCTTGTTGACGATATTACCTATCGACGCTTTAGATGTCACAAAACCATGACTCTCACATCGTTTTTGGATAACGGAGTATGCACATTCCTCTTCGGAAAGAGCATAGATGTAGCCTTCGAACCACTGCTTTGTTAAAAACGCCATTTTGAATAATAACAAAACTTTCAAGCCGCAGGCGGTAATTTTGACTTTTAAAAACATAGTACATTTGCAATTATTTCTTTTGCAGCAAACGATTTTTTATTACCGCTTACCAAAATCGTCTAAAAAATGTGCGAACAGCCTCTGTATATAAGTATGTGTGTGTGTGTGTGTGCGTGCGTGTGTATCTACACTTAAATATAAATTGGAAATTCTGCAATACTGCTATTATTGCCAATTACTCCTGTCCAATCCCATTTATTATTTCTTAAAAATTAGAAGAAAATTAATTACAAGGAACCGAAACTAAATTTTCTCATGACATATTCTTTGTGTTATGGTACAATTTTCCCTAAAGGATTTCAACTTGCCTTAAATCTTGCAAAACATAATAAAAATTTAACTTAAATGATTAAAGTGCACCAGTAATGAATCCTAACCCTTGAAAGTTTAATCTCACTGCTTCATTTATAAAAGTAATTTCGAGTACATTATTTTTATATTCAACAGCTTATTTTTAAAAATATTCATTCTCATTAATTAATAAGCAGCGGTATCAATCGATGGGTTCCATATTCTTATATTTATGCAACTTTGATGTCATGGTGAAATCAAAAGTAATCTTCGAATCTGTGTCGTTAGGAATGAAATCCTTAGGTAGCTTATTATAACAAATTGATGCATACTTTAGAAACTAGTGTTTATTCATGAATAAATAAAGTTCAATCTGTGCGAGGAGATTCTATCCGTAATTCCTTTTCCCCATCTAAATCATAACTGAAGGAAATTCCAATTATTTAGAAAGTTTTTGCATTTAAACCTAACTTTCCTTACATATTTGTTAGGTTTTAATATATATATATGTGTTAGAAATTAAAACCTTGAAATGTTTTTTTTCACCAGAGCTACATTTGTGACTCGCATTTTTTACAAAATTTGTTCCTTACAAATTGATTTTTTTGCAATATACAAAATTTTGTTTATTCTTTTGTCCTTAGTTTTATTATCATATTATATATATATATATATATATATATATATATATATATATATATATATATATATATATATATATTTATATATATATATATATATATATATATATATATATATATATATATATATATATATATATATATATATATATATATATATATATATATATATACATATATATATATACATATATATATATATACATATATATATACATACATATATATATATATATATATATATATATATATATATATATATATATATATATATACATATATACATATATATATATACATATATATATACATACATATATATATATATATATATATATATATATATATATATATATATATATATATATATATATACATATATATATATATATATATATATATATATATATATATATATATATATATATATATATATATATATATATATATATATATATATATATATATATATAACGTCTTTAAAGTTCCAAAATAAAAGAAAAAAAATTACGAATCGGTTTAAAACCAGGCTTTTATCAGCGTAGTAAAAGGCCGGTATTTAACCGCATTGTATAAAAGAAGCTCAGCAGGATGAAAGAGTTATATTTGCGTTATACAGCGGAATAAGAAGGTTCGCTAAATTACATATTTATGAAATATATGTATATATATTTTACATTATGCAGCCACCACTCTAAACACGCCTAGGGTTTAGATGTCGACACTCTTAAGGCTGCTGTGTACTAACCCTACTCTATTCGTTCACCTCAGTGTTAACCTATAGAGCAAATATGTCTACTATTTACAGTAAAATAAATGCTGATAATTGAATAGAAATGGTATTTCCAGATAACCTGAACTTTTCTGCACCTTGCAACAAGATTCATTTTATAAATTCCATCCACCAAAGGAATTGAGGAGCGATTAAAATACACTATACCAGATTTTTTCACCGAATAATTTAAATTGAAAAAAAAAATTGCATTTTTTTTAAAAATGGAAAAATCCCCAAGGTGTATAATTTTTTTCTCTATTAAGGAGTTAGTTAAAAAACAAATCTTTGAATCAAACTCGCCAATCCTTGGACAAATTTTCCCGTGGGATAACATTGAGGTCCAATTAAGTTAATACTCGACTGCATTAAATAATGATTGACCGAGAGGGTCTCTAGATCCATAAGATTTGACTCTAGAGTGTATTATTTTACCGAGGAAACGTAGCAAGAATTTTCATAATTTGTAAAGGATTAATAAAAAATAAGGTTTTCTAGCCTATCGAGGGCTTGTTTAATTGGTTACTGCATTCGTCAACAGATCATAAAACTCTTTACAAAATGAAAAATGTCCTCCAGATGAAAATATGTGTATCTTGTATATTTTTGGCTGAAAATAACGAATCTATAATTATTTTTTGTTTACCACGCACCATTTTCTCCAAAATCCACATTTTGCAATGAAAATCTATACTGTAGCGGCAAGTGCCACTACACAAAATAAGTTTATTTAGAAGCCGACAAAGCCATTTTGTAGACTATTTTGCGGAGAAAGAAGGCATCGTATATCGCTGTGATGTGAATGGCCTATTTCAGGCATTGGGACATGAACATAATCCAGCAGAGTGGTGCTTGTTTATTGACTCGTCAAAACGTGGTCTCAAAGGAGTGCTCTTACATATAGGCAATCCGTCTATTCCTGTATCCTTCTATTCCTGTAGCATATTTTACAAATACAAAGAAAACTTGCGAAATTATGAGTGCTATACTGCAGTTAATTGAGTACACTACATTCAAATGGCACATTTGTGGAGATTTGAAAGTCATTTGAATATTAACAGGAATGCAACAGGGATACACTAAATTCTGATTCTTTCTCTGTGAATGGGACAGCCGTGGAAGAAAAAATCACTACATCCGGAAACAGTGTCCTCCAAGGAAAAACCTTGATTCCTGGCACCAAAACCATATCACATGAACCACTTGTGAATCTGCAACGTGTCTTTCTTCCACCATTGCACATTAAACACGGTTTGAAGATAATATTTGTAAAAGCTGTGGGCAGAGAAGGAGTTGCTTTCTTGCATCTCAGGAACAACTTCAAAAATTTAAGTGAGACGAAGGTAAAAGAAGTGGTTTTATTGGCTCTCAAATTAAAGCGGTCTTTCATGATGAAGAGTTTGAAAATAAACTACCAGAAGCAGAAAAAGAAGCCTGACTGGCATTCAAATCAGTGTGCTCACATTTCCTTGGAAATGAGAAAGCTGAAAACTGTGAACATCTTGTTGGTGACATGGTGATATACTTTCGTGTTATAGGTTGCAATATGTCTTTAAAACAACACTTTTGGGACTTACATCTGGACTTCTTTCCTCAAAACGATGGCACAATTAGTGCTGAGCATGGGGAAAGCTTTCACCAGTACATCTCTATGTTTGAAAAGCGTTTTATTGGACAATGGAATGGAAATATGCTAGCTGAATATTGCTGGTCTGTTATCAGGGACACACAAACAGATGTCTACAACAGGAAACGGCCCAAAATATCATTTTAGTCCTTGTGTTTTCTATAATCAAGCGTCTGTTACATTTCTATGTAACCAATTTGTATAAATATGCGAAGTGGGTCTCCTATAAAAACGGTACGTGATGGACTATTTAAGTTTTCATATATGAATCAAGTACTTTTTGTTTATCCAGACTTACATAGTTTCATCTAAGGAACAGACAAAAAGTTCAAATTTGTTGTACAGTGACAGTGAAATCAGTAATTTGATTCTCTATAAACTAAACTTAGAAATATAGATAATGTATGCCTTTATTTTAAAAATAGCGAAAGATATAGGGTTCCGAAAGGGATTAAATAGTCTGTAGTTCTTTAATACCAAAGTATGTCAGGGATTTTTTTCATCGTGAAAAGATAAGACGAAAAGATAGCCCCTTATTATTAATATCGAAAAGCGAAACTTTAAATTATTGAACGCTGTTGCTCGATTTTTTATACATCATCCACCTCTCCTGTAAAAATTGCTTATTACGCTTTATTTTTTAAAGTCGTCACAGTTAATGAACATATAATCTTTAAGCTCTTTATGCCATGTATCTTTCGTAAAGATTGAAATATGCAAAGCAAACAAAGATCGCAGTCTTGCAATTTGGCATCAACGCATAACAATCTAGATATGTAAATATTTGTCCTGAAATGTTCGTTGTATAAACAGTATGTTTTATCAGCAAAACATAACAGAATAATTATTTTTTCGCTCTAAGAAATGAAAAAAGGGGCCGTGTAGGAAAACAGGTGTAGTTTTTCTCGTGAATTTTAAATATCTCATGATACATTAATCGAGGAATGAAACTGGTAAATATTCATTAAAAGTACAATGTTTCAATGAAGTTTTCATTAAAGAATATTAAATTCAAATTCTCTCTGTTATTACACTTTTTGATTTGAATAGGCCTTTACACATAAATTGATTTTCCCAGTCGTTTCGTAATTCACTCAAAAAAAGAAGAGTTTCATTATGCCTTTTCTAGTATATCCAGGACTTGCCGAAGAGTAAAGATTAACGATAAAAACTAGCAAAAGTATTATTTTTTCTTCGATTGATTCAAGCAGGAAGTAATTCATCAAATGTGTACAATTTTTAGCACATCTCCAAATAATCATTGGAGAAAAATACCATCCATTCCATTTTTATTCAATCAAATTATATTACATTGTGTTTGAAAAAAAATGAGACGCTATTCATGGCAATGTGCTTAAGTTCTGTAAAATAGATTTTTCTCAAATTTTGAAATTTTAATGAGTTACCACTATTTTAATAATATAAACAAGCACCCATTATTTTCTGGGTTTTTTTTATTACATATATCTCGTTGAAAAAATTTCACATTAACTATGTTTTACTCCTGGTATTTAATAAATTGAGATTTTATTGACTTTCTATTTGCTAATAATCGTGCAACTCACTTCGCATGATGATCATTTCTTGCTGCAATAATTATAACATCATTTCAATGACTTACTATAATTATATTTGAATCGTTAAAGTTACTAAAATTTTGTATTCTAATATCATTAAATGTTTAAATCAGCTTGTTATTTTAGAAATATATGTTCAATTGCTCTTCAGTTAGAATCCTCTTAATTAATTGAAGTACTCTAGTAAATTATTAGCATTAACACAGCTTCATTAATTACTTGTTTTGTGATATTTTGGACAGACTTTCATACGTTCGTATTATATTCTTGCAAATGATAATGTATCTCTTAAAGATCTAGCATGATGAGCGTAATTCAATAACATTATTTGGTGTCATTTATTCATATAAATTAAAAGAACTATGTTTAGGAAATACTTCTATGAATACGAGGGTAAGTCATTAAGTAAGACACAAAAGATAATTAAAAAATAACTTACAGGGATAATCACTTCAAAACTATTTTTATTTCTCAATATAATCTTCAACTATATTAATGCAATTAACAAATCGTTTTCTCAGTGCCCCAATACCAGATCCACGAAAATTTTTGGGTTGATGTCTCATCCACGCAGGACGTCATGTTTAACATCTTCATCATCTACAAAGTTTTTGTTTCCAAGATGGTTTTGCATTGAAGCACATTTTGATTCAGGTCGATAGTGACGAACCCACGATTCATCTCCAGTGATTATTATGTTAAACATGTCTTCACCTACATTAGAATACAGAAAAACGATCTTGCAATAAAAATTGCAGATGATGAAGAGGTTCAACATGATGTCCTAATTTCGCTGAGAGAGCAACTCAAAGAATTTTATGCAACTGGTATTGGGCAGCTAGTATTGGACAAAAAGATGGAATAAGTGAATGAATATAGGTGGAGATTATGCTGAGATATAAAAATAGTTTTAATTGATTATCAATGTAAGTTTTTTAATTACTTTTTGTTACTTACTTAATGACTCTCCCTCGTACAATAAGGCTTTTATATTTAACAGGTGAGAAACATGACATATTGTTATAACATACGGTGTCGCAATGATACCTTACGATATGCCTCAAATATGTATTATGTCTTATATAAAAATACTTCCTTTACGCTAAAATATACTCCATCTTTGGGTATATGTTTTTACCCTGAGTATGAAAGAGTAGGTAGAAAACCATGACACTTGCCATAAATATTATGTCTTCTGTACATAGTCCCCCTTAAAAGATACACATTTCCAGCAATGTACACGGTTCTATAAGTCATTATTGTAGTCGGTCGTGTTTTGACTTGGAAACTACACTACCACAGTAGATATGACATACCATCGAGGGAAATTTTTTTCCACCAATAGGTACAATTATTTTTAGAAACAAAAAGCCACAAGGTGCAAGGTCAGCTGAATTAGGTAGATTTGGCGGAAGTGTGTAAGCATACATTGCCCTAATTTCATGTGTCTCGGTTGCTTTCTGAGCTAGAGCATTGTAAGCTAATAGAAGTATCCCTTTAGACTGTATAAAACGTCTCACATCGTAGCTTTAATGACTCATATAGTTCTAGCAGGCGATTACGGTAATACCCACCAGTAATGCAATGTCCATTGTTTGTCTATGTAACCATGTGCGATGGTATTAAGAGTCCAGACCGACTTCTTCATAATCTGGGCTAAAACATATTGATTACCCTGCATAATACTTATCCTGGAAGTTGACAGCTTTTAGTAAGAAATGTTGATACTTTCGTGGGCAAAACCAGTTTTCAGTAATTGGTTTTGATGTACCAAAAGACATTTGGTTACACTGATTCTTTTAAATTCTTCATCAAATTCAGCTTATAAAAACTCTGCAGACATAACAATATTCATATAAGAAAGTTTTTTCCCCTTTTATTTAATGTGGCAGGCATTTTCTTCTGACTGTAGGTCATTTTGAGTCTGACAATATTCATCAAAAGTTATTGACTATACATTTGACTATACATTTCGTTTTGTAAAGGAAATTTAAAACATATTGAAACACCATATTAACTTATGGGGCATACATTGTCGATAGCATATATATATATATATATATATATATATATATATATATATATATATATATATATATATATATATATATATATATATATATATATATATATATATATATATATATATATACATATATATATATATATATATATATATATATATGTATATATATATATATATATATATATATATCTTTATACATTATATATCATGCCTAAATAATTAATCTATCTAGTCCATGTGCATCATTACCCTTACGTCATTTAATTACAAATATCTTCATACAGGCATCATAATGCTCTATTTCCACGTGGGTAAAATAATTTACGCCTGTTAAAAAAGGATGAAAATGTCGTCTATACAGAACTCATTTCTAGCCATTTAGGATCTCAGATTGTTATAGAAAATGGGAACAAGATAAAGGATTATTGTTCTATTTGACACCTCTTACAAATCGTTTTGTAATGAGATTATTCGCTTGTTTCTATACATTTATTTTTATATTGTCATTTCACAAAATGTATTTTGTCCTTCTTTTTTTTACATATTACTCGTCTAGATGGTAGTTCATAGTTGTAGTCTGGAGGTAGGTGCATGTTTATTGCATTTCAACTTCCAACATAAAATACTTTTATGCATTATGCGTTATAATATTTAATATAAACTAGTACATCCTTTACGCATCGATTATTCTATACTTTATATTATATCACCATACTAAATATCGGAATTTTATAACAAATTACCATTGACCAAATAAAAAAAAGAGAAATTTTAATAGACTGATATACTAAAAGATTTAATTTATAAGTTTTTTTCATCACTTCTAGATTGTTACCTTTATTAAAGTTGAGATTATTATAATTATTTTTTGTGAAACAATGCGGAGCACAAATCTCTGCAACAAAATAAATATACTAAATTCACATCGTCTGGTATGTTTTTAACGAAAAGTAATTTTTTATTCTTTGTTGTCTAGAAAACTACTGAATTTCTTAGAATTTTTTTGCGAATCATTAAATTTTAAACTGAATAAATTTAACTTATTATATGTTGGGATTTCAAAAGAGTTAATTCCAGACAGTTGTCAGTTTTCTGTTTCAAAAGTAATATTACCTTTTTACTTGTCGACACAGCCTCCTTACTGTAATAACTTCGGTACATAATAAGTTTCATATATAACAGATTTGACTAAAAAACTGCATGACACACTGCATGCTGCTACCAGAATAATACTTAGTGGTAATGGCAATAGGATATTTAAGGTATAACAATGAATATACAGTGCTCGTGTTCCGTTACGACTGCTAATTCTGAGATTTCGAGAATCGCAGAATTCTGAGATTTCTGGGATTTCCGAGAATTTCTGAGAGCATTCCTTTACTGAATTTCTGAGATATATCACCTTAAGACTGCTGTGTACTAACCCTACTGTAATCGCTCACATGAATGTTAACCTATGGAGGAAAACCGTCTACTATTTACAGCTATGTAAATGCGGATAATCAAATAAAAAGTATTTTCAGATAGCCTAAACTTTTTTCCCTCTTGCAACAGGACCCATAAAATGAGTCCTCCAAAGGAATTTATGAGAAAGATACTACACCAGAATACCAGATACTACGTTTAAAAGATACTACACCAGATTCTTTCCCCGAATAATTTAAACTAGCCCCTGTTGGACCAGCATGGCCGCTTTTAGTTTTATATTTTCTTTTTGCAAAACAACTCAACTGAAAGTAACATATGTAAGATATGTTACCATTACCTGTCATGATAAATATGGATTGTTAAGGGGTAGTGGGAGCTGAGCCAAAAAGATTATAATCATTGCTAAATTCACTATAAGGCTGATTCTAAAACATCTTGATTAAAAAAAAATGTGAATTTTTTGTGAAAAAAAATGTGAAGACTGAGAAACCCAACACCAATGATTTTAAAAATTACATCCCTCTCTGTATATAATTTTTTTGCAAAATTAAGATATCTACACTTTATCATTACATGCAATAAGAAATTGTTGGGAAAAAAATTTTTCACTTAAAAAATGGAGTAAAAATTCTGCAAATACTAAAATATAGTGTGGATTACATCATTATCTGTATGTACTATTGTTCACAATTCAGATATCTCCAATTAATCATATCAAATAATAAATTGTTGGGAAAATTTCTTTACTTATAAAATGGAGTAAAAATTCAGCAAATGCTAAAATATAATGTGTATTACATCACTCTCTATAGGTACTATTGTTCACAATTCAGATGTCTCCACTTAATCATATCAAAAAATAAATTGATGGAAATTTTCTTCACTTATAAAATGGAGCAAAAATTCAGCAAGTACTAAAATATAGTGTGGATTACATCACTATCTGTATATATTATTGTTCACAATTCAGATATCTCCACTTAATCATATCAAATAATAAATTGTTTGGAAAATATCTTCACTTTTAAAATGGAGTAAAAATTCAGCAAGTACTAAAATATAGTGTGCATTGCAACTATGATATTCATAAAATTTCTTGATATACACAGTTGAGTATTTCAGAAGTAGGAGATACTACAGTGATAGAATTAAAAGAACGGACTCTAGTCATAGACAGTTATATGTAGGTTTATCTAAACACTGAATTTCATAGGTCTAAACATATTTTCTTAAAAGATCAGCGGTTGTAACAAATGTCACCACTACACACACGCGGTTTTAAATTTCGGATGGCCGCTAATGGTTACATCCGATAGTTGCAGCCGTTGCCATTCGGAGTGTAGAAATATCGTCGATTTTTTTGCCGCATACCTACGCGTTATATATATATATATATTTTTTAAATATTGTTTGCATTTAAAAGAAAAAAAATGCCCCAAGGTGTGAATTTTTTTCTCTCTTACGGAATAAAATTTTTAAAAATGCTTTAAATCGAAGTCTGCAATCTTGGACACATTTTCTCCATAGGTTAACACTGAGGTGAGCGAATCCAATAGGGTTATTGAGCAGCAGCCTTCTAACATATGAATCGTCAAGTAACCGGAAACATAATTTACTCTTTCCCCCACAAATGTTTTGAAATATATCTTTAACAATCATCTTGTTCGCGTTGCGATGATAATTAAACGCCAACCAGTGTAAGGTACAAAATGAACCATAAACTAAATATTTTTAAAATAAATATTTTTACTAAATACCCTAAACATGTTTCTAAATGAGGAAGAAAAATAAACGATTTCGGGAGGGAGGTCTAGTAGATCATCGATACTGTTTATCATGCCAAATTGGTTAAACTACAATTTTTACCATGTTTTAAAACTTGCTTTCTTGTTTGTTTGTGTTTTTATCAGGTTCAAATCTTGCAATCGATTTTTACTAACTTCCCGACTAGCTAGACATTTGAAACTTTTAGAATAGCTCAGTAGACGTTGACAATGCGTTTTTTTAATACTTTTAGCCATATTTAAGCAGAATTAAATTAATTTTCAGTTATCTTCAGTTCATTTTATTTTGTAGGCTGGTGCAGCCATCTATCCGCCGGAACGGGGAACGAAAAGTTAAATGCAAGTTATCTTCCAATTAACTTCATTTTCGTTGAAGTTGATGGGATAATTCATCAAAAAAATAAAAAAAGTATTTATTAATACATAGAATTGTCAAGTTTATATGATTCAATGGAAAATTTATAAACATGGTATATAAAAAGTTCTTTTTGTCTTGTAATTATTATTAAGTATGAGAAGAAAATTGTGTTATATATTACAGAAGATAAACTTTTACCCACATATTTGTGTAATATTAAAGATATTTAATAATAATGTAAACACAAATAACGAAATTTCGAACAAGTTATAATCAAACATGAATGCCTGTAAACTATGTCTGATTAAATAAAACTAGAAATTCGGTAAAAATAGAATTAAATTGAAGTGGATAAAATATGAAAGAAGTCTATGTTTGTGCTCAATAATCATATTTCCAAAAAATATATACTGTAAAATTCTTGAGATTTATATGACTGATTTGTAAATCATCTGTAAACATATTTCATGTCTGCTTGAATTAAACTAGAATTCAATCAAGTAAGCTAGTAAATTCATGTAGCGTCCCAATAAATAGTGACTTCCCAATATATTATTTTCTTCTAAATAAGACATTCGAGTCTCAGAAACTAATTTAAGGATGAAAAAGAACACTGCCTACGCTCTTTTCTTCTTCTTTTTATCTGGAACATAACAAAATCACAGGACGCCGGTTGCGGATTATTAAAGGTTCACGTATCTAAAGAAATAGAAAAAGAACACATTAAAGTCTGCATCCAATACAGAGAACAAGTCCTTTAAAGAAAAGAGTGATGTAAAAAGTTCAAAGTTTTGGTTAGAAACAGCGATCTCAGTAATAGACACAAAGGGTAGTATTTAACTTTCGGAGCCGTAGAGTCATCCATCAAGAGCAGCTGTGTCAACTGACTTGCTGATTTTCGGTATTAGAGCACATGATCTTAAATTAGCTAACAATTACAAACCCATGAAGATTTGTAGCTTAAAATAAATATTTGCCTATGAAATTGGAGGTCGCAGAAATTTCCTTTATATACAGAAAACAAAGTGGCAATTCTTCTAGTAATCTGGCCAACCAATATTTGTATTCATGTGAAATTGTTAACATTAATTTTAATACATATAATCTAAACTGGTATATTTATGATATTATAATACTCAATAAAAATTATAAAAATAGATCTAAATTTTTACTCAAAGCTTTTTTCCTAACAGAAATGATACTTTTAAAGTTATTTCTTAAATCTGTTGTTGTTGTTGCTTATGCCACTTGACCTACAGCAACATTAGATCAAGTCCTGAAGTCTATGGGTGATCAAGGAGCGGCTCCCGTTTTGACTGGCACCACAAGGGTCAGAGTCCGACTTGCCCAAATG
>OU015495.1:150038429-150268429 GCA_907164885.2 Dolomedes plantarius
GAGTATATTTTCATTCTAATAATATATGTAGGATTTAATTTTCAGGTGGAGGGTTTTGCATCTCCTTCAGATCCCTTAAGATTGTCCCTGGAATTACCCAACTTATAATTAATTGAACACTACTTATAATTAATTGAATTAATTTAAGTGGATTCAGATAATTTAACCTTAAATCAAAATCTGAATGTAGGCCATAAAACCAAACTTAAGTTTTACAACTTTAGACATGAGAGAAATTATGCACTTTTCTGGAACTCCACATTAGTAATTGTGAGAAAGGAACTGTAATAGCTTACAAGAAGTTGTTAATATTCATTTTTACGAGAAGTAACTAGCCTAAAAAGAGCGAGGGTTAAATAAATATTTTTCCTTGTGATTCTATTCTTCCTTTTCTTGGCAACACATCCAAACTAAGACTTTTCACTGAATCTTTAGCTATCCTAATACTACATAAATAAGACAAACACACTTGTAGATTTATCTGTTGGATCATTACATCTACGGGCTGGTAAAATGAAGCAGAAAAGGTTTTCCTTGTCCGCATGAAGTGTTACCAAAAGGAAATGTAAGCGACAGCAGCTGAGTACAGTCTCAGATTTGTGTTAAAAATAAATGCAACTGATAATAAATAAGCGTATTGTTAAGAGATTAGGGCAATATCGTTCAGTACGAATTTTCCATTGAAACTGTTTAATTTATTATAAATGTGGTAGCTAATAAGATACTGTTTAAAATCTAAGAAATAAAATGATATGCTAGAAATAATAGGTAATCAAATAATAAGGAAACTTATGATTATTGCATTTCTGCCGTTAATAAAACGGTTTAAAGCAATCTTTCTCTAAGATCATATATTTAAGAATAATATAATGCAAAATCAAAGTTTTACACTTCCAAAAAAATTGCAGATTTTCTTAGAAATTATATTAAAAATTATATATTTTAATCTGAAACACTTATGCTAGCTTACACCTGGATAAAAAAGTGAAAATCAGTGGAATGAAAAAAAATCCATGTCATTTAAGATGGGCTATTGGAGAAAATAACAGTGCTTTAAATTTTGCCTTGATAACTTGGTTAGGTGGTCACGGAATTTGCTCATGCATTCCACAGAATTTTAGCCGGGGCTTTTAATTTATTTCTAGTTAGCAAAGGAGACTGTAGAATGTATTGTATCTCTGCCAACGTAGTTAGTCGAAGCGGCTTTCTATTCTCGATTTATAGATAGCAATGATCCATAACCTCACAATGAGTTGAATCAGGATCTTTTTCCGAAATGTTTTATTTTAGAAATCTTTTGAAAGAGCGTATGATTGGATCTTCCTTTCTTTCTCTTGTTACCATTCACTATCCCTTCTCCAATTGCTCATTAAATAAACTTCAATTTATGCGTAAGTAGATTTTCTTTCTACTGCTGCTTCTTAAAACACGTTGGCTTGGGTACTATTTCCTCTACTATTTTGTTCATACATCTTGCTTGGAATTTAATTCCGTGTGAGCTTCATCTGTTTAACTCTGCGTAGTCGTTATAGATTTTGGATGTAGAAAACCTTGAATTTTTGTTGGCCCCTAGACATTCAACGATTTCAGTCTTATCAGGCTTTGTGATCAGGGATTTCATCAGGGTTACTTTTTCCATTGTTGGACTCCACATACTCCAATGCTTTATTGATGGCTACTGAGCTCTGTCCTGTTGTTGGATTTTCCAGACTTGTACCTTGATTAGTATACAAGCATCTTTCAGTTATGTGGAACACAACCACAAATTTTACTGCACTTTCTCAGCCCGTTGCTATAGATTAATATTTGTGCATTTTAATCTATGGTATGCTAATTTAATTGAATTTGGGTCATTTATTTTGATATTACCGTTAAATGTTTATTGACCCCAGCAATTTTAAACTCTGGATGCGTTAACCCTCAAGGTGATTTAAATTGAAAGTCTAATGCTCTCAGCTTTTTACCCTTTGGAAATAAACACGGTTTTTGGAATCAAAGCACTTTGGATCTATCATCTTCTTTCATTAAAGCAATTGGTAAATGTGATATTGCTGTCAGGACACGAAAAAGCAGGGTAAATTATTGTAATATTATTAGCTATATATTGTAGTTGAGGCCTGAGCGCTCGCTGTACATTTCCATTTGCGTCTTTTGTTAATTTCGCTGTCTAAGTTTTAGCACCATATGTTACAGTTTTTATTTGGGATGTGATTATCGCAGAGTTTTTACTTGCTGCTCGTCAGTCTTCTTTTATTAATTGCTATACATGACTTCTTTTTCATAAATTCACCTGTTTTTTTAATTACTAATCAGCATAACGTTGACTCCTCAAAATATCTGGGGATCTCTTAAAAACCAGTAGCAAATTTCTTCAGGCCCGCAATCAGATCGAATCAGGAAATCGTCTTTCTGCCGGACTACGCGGCAGTTTAAAGTGCCATTGAGTGGTTAATTTGGGTATGGGGGATAGTAGTCAATGCTCTCTCAAAGTGACCTGAATGATTTCTGCTGAAAATTGGATGTTGCTACTCAGCGCTACTACCGTTGTCAAAGAGGCTCAGCGGATAAACTGCGGTGACTGCATCTATGCCTCAGAAAAAATGTTCAGTTTAACGGTAACGACGTCTATGTCTTGATCCCAAGAATAAATGGATCTCCGAAAAAAGCGGAAGACATTCCTTAATTTCTGGAAGGATCTCAACTTGAAGACGGAAGTCATCGCTCTGTGATAGAGCCCATCTTTGCGATGTGGCAACTGTTTTCGAGCGGTAACGTAATCAAACCCTCCCCATTTTCTTATTTAGTGGTTATTTGGTCCCTAAAGATAATGGAGTGCTCTCGGTAAAGCTTTTGCTATTATATTTGTATCTCGAATGATTTAAGCTAGAAAATGGAAGATTCCTCCACTTGGTAGAGAAGGTATTTAACCACAATGATTTTCTTTTATCCCTGGAATATTCCTTCGTTGGGCTTAATTCGGGACCGTGTAGTTCTAAAGGGCTCTTCGAAAAACCTATAACCGTTTTTCTCAGATCTGCATCGCATAGCTCTGGAGCAGATATTCTACACGCGCCTGCAGTTTAGGTAAAGTGAAGTCATTCAAGGCCCCATTATTTTGTTATTTAATAGGTCATTTGGGTCTCTCGAACCCTAGGAGAGTGATGTGTGAGAAGCAGTAGATATGTTTTCAGGCCCAAAATGATCTGCAGTTTAAAAATAAAAATATTTTAAAGATAATTTTTTTCACATTTCGAGATTATACGAGTAATTCTGTCTTGTGTTAAATCTGGTAATAAGTCTTGGTTTATACTATGCTGGCTACAGTCTGTCCAGCATAGATCTTTATAGGAGACAAAAGGAACATAGGGCTTCCGATTAGGAGCGTAATACCGATATGCCAAACAAAAATCACACCAATCTTGCATTCAAAGTCTCAGTTAAATCCAATTTCATCTGATCATAAATAAATGTAAAATTTAGAACCATATAGGCATTAATTTAATTACTGGATGTTGTTACGTGCGCATAAATTAATAAAACAATATATATATAAATATATAGATATATATATATATTATATATATATATATAATATATATATAGTATATATAATATATATATATATATCTATATCATATATATATACATACATAGATACATATACATATATCATATACACCTATACATATACACATAGTACATATATACATATACATATATATATATATATATATTATATATATATATATAGATTATACTATATATATATATATAAGATATATAGATATATGACATATATATATACATACATATATACATATACATATATACATAGATATACATATATATACATATATATATATACATACATATAACAATACGACATATATACATAGATATAATATATATATATACATATTATATATATATATATATATATATAATATATATATATATATATATATATATACATATATATATACATAATATATACATATACATAGATACATAGATATACATATATATACATATATATATATACATACATATATAACATATACATATATACATAGATATATATATATATATATATACATATATACTATAATATATATATATAATATATATATATATATATATATATATATATATATATATATATATTATATATATATACACTATATATATATATATATATATATATACCTATATATATATAATATAATATCCATATATACATATACATACTATACATTACTATATATTAATATATATATATATATATATATACATATATACTACATACATATATACATATACATATATACATAGATATACATATATATACATATATATATACATACATATATATATATATATATATATATATATATATATATACTATATATATATATATATATATATTTACATACATATAGATATATATAATATATATATATATATATATATATATATATATATACATATATATATATATACATACATATATATATATATATCATACACTATATATACATACATATAATATATATATATATATAATACATATAATATATATATATATATACATACATATATATATATATATATAATAGATATATATATATATATACATATCATATATATATATATATAATATATATATATATATATATCTATATATATATATATCATAAGTCTTTTTTTAAAGGTTCTTACGGCAGGCACAGAATTACAAACATGGTATAATCTATCAATTATTAGTTTTAAAGGGTAGGATACATTTTAATTGAATGATATAATATTAAATTTATTCGGGAAAGGGATAATATATTTTTTGCAGAATATAGGTATTTCCCTTTTAATGAATATTTCATGTACTTTTACATAAAAAAAAATTGCTTTCGTATAAATTTAAAGTTTTTAGAGCTGAAAATCTCGTCATACATGACATTTAAATACAGTTTTATAAAACAACACCGAAATATGTCTTTTATAAAGCAATTTAAGCAATTTGAAAAACCATTCTGTCCTTGAAGATTTACATACATGTTGGTCTCTGGCCTACATTAGGATGAAGTTCTCATCTCAAAAGAGTAATTAAGAAAGCTTCAACTTTTCTTAAGCACAACAGTTTCGACTTAAGTAATTAACTGTTTTCTTTGTTAGCAATTGAAGTGTGTTCTACAAAAGTTAAAAGACAATTAGATCACAAAGAAGAAAAATTTAATTTCAAGGAAAATTTACTAGTCTCTGATAGTTCCAGGAGTATAAATTTAATAAACAGAGTCATTGTTGTTGCTAAATTAGCAGATACTTGTTCTGCATGTGGTTGACATCCGTAAACAATATAGCATTGTTTTATTACTTGTTTAAAGAGTGGCAGAAATACTTTGCAAAAATATAATTATCGAATAATTATAATATAACATAATATAGTATAATATATATGTGTGTTGCGTGTGTGTATCTGCATTTATGTGTACAATGGACCGTTATTACTGCCCAGATCATATAGTGGCTGCCGGTGTGCATCTCTACAAAGTTACTTGGGTTCGAATCCCATCTACCGGCATGGGTATTCTCATTGTGTTCTTTGAAGGTGGCCATATACTTGTAACTAAACGTTTTAATCATATCTAATGTAATGATGCGGACGATTTTTTTTTTCTTGCTGTATAAATATTTGTAATTCCTTGCAGTCCCCCTTCCCACCCATAGCTTACTATTTCCTCGAATGGCTTTGTTTTAGTGTGTGGTATCTGTGAGGCAATCGCCTCCGCCACCTAACTAGAACATTTGCTGTCGTCTTGCAGTGTCCTGGCCACCATTAATTTTTCTTGACGGACCCTTCTTGCGGGTGGAGGTTTTGGGGGGACTGTCTGCTAACTTGGCGAGTTCAGCACATTCGATCATTATGTCCCAGTCAGTGGGTGTAAGGGTGTTCACCAATTTTCGTGGTAAGCTTTGTTATTGTTGACGGTTTTCTGGAGGCACATATTTTTCTGGCAACCCTTACTTTATAATGGCTGACCACAGTCAAATTGGCAGTTAGAATTTGTATGCCATTTTTTCACAGACTAAGGTAGTCTGTTCCATGTGTGAGTTGCGGAATAAAGATACTTGATAAACGACTTCAACGTGTTGTTTCGCTGGCTCCGGAGTCCTGATTGTATGGAAGAGCTGTTTTTTCTTTCCCGTCCCAACACCATGCAATGAGGAGAGAAAGTGTCCGCCCCGTAACAGTAACACGAGCGTTCGGTAGTCAGTGTCCGAAAGCAAGCGACTATCCGCGCCGCTAGGGTACAGCAATATAGCTTCACCAGACTGTCAGTTTTTTCATGAATCGTTTTGATCGTTACAAGTCAAAGCGGTTCGCATTGAACAGGCATAAAGAGTAGCACCTTTGAGCTGAGCATTTTAAAATCAGCATTCGTGATGAAATATGGGTGCACTTGTAATGTAATGCTTGCCATGAAAATTACTGTTACAAGGTATTGTTACAAGTCAGTCCCCATCTTTATAGCGAGTAGTGTTGTTTTGACCTATGGTTGAGGCATAGGTCAAAACAACACTACTGCGGTTTTATTGACCATAGTCAATAAAACCGCAAAGCGGATGGGCGAGTGACTACTACGTTAGAATCGAAATATATGTGTAAATGAATCTAAGACATACATTGGACTATCGAATTCACGAAAAAAATTCGAAGAGAGCTAAACGCAATACATTCTTAAGAAAAATAAAATGTTACTGGGTTTATGCTCAAAGATATAACTTAAACTCGGAAGCAAATTTCTATATATTTCAGGTTTTTCTCTTTTATCTTAAAATCATTAAAAAAAAAACCTCTGCTGTGTTTATATTGCCTAGGTGTAACGTTCGTTATTGACTACAGACATATAAACATATTTATTAATTTTGAAATACTTAATTTCTACGCCTTAGAGAAGACTCAAATAATGATTTAGATAGTGATAAAAATGTGCTATATTTAGGCTATTTTTCTACAATAACATCAATACATCTAACCCCACCAAAATTAAATTTCCATCTTTGAGAGTCCAGCCAAAATTTCACAGAAAGTACCCTTGGAGTGATAACAGAAGTTACCTTCAACAGTTCTATATCATGCTTACATGGGAAGGAACGTTAATCATATCTGTCAGAATGCTGGCTATGTATGAGAAAACATAAATTTTAAAAACAGCATAATTTATATATATATATATATATTAGTCACGACCTAAAAAACAAATGGTTTTCCAGTGTATACCGTTATAGGGGAAATTGCTATCTATAGGAATTGTCTACTCAAACAACTTCAGCGAAGATTCATGCCACATTAAAGCCAGACAATGGACCGAAAAGCAAAGGCACACTGAACCTTCAGTATGAGATTAAAGGTTCAAGGTATACGGTGTGCATCAGTGTTTGCATTGATTCGAAATCGGCTCTAAATGTTTGATTTCAATCTCATTAGTCGTTGTGGCGTAAAATATTATAAAACTTTTGTGATTTGTGGAGCTCATACTATATAGATATTTCTCTCTAGATATATATTATATATTATTCATAGGTTTCTGTGTTGTGGAACGTGGGTGGAAGTTTAAATATGCTTCATGTATCACAAGAAACACAAACACATTCTTACAGTATTGTGATACATGTTTAGAAGATTTTATTTTTCTATAAACCATTTAGTTAAACTAAAATTAAAATACAGAAACTGATACATTAATTCCTAAAGTTATATGTTCCTGGATTAAATCCAATAAATTACGGAAACAAATTTGTCCGTTATCTTCAAACTCTGAATGACAAACATGAATTTCTAAATCAAATTTACAATATTGCTCTTCCAATGGCACAAAGTTCCGTAAGCGATCATAATAAAATCAAAACAATAGGACAATTGAATTTTATGAGTTATACGTGAAGAGTCTTAGTTCTCTGACATGATGGAATCTAATGTATGTCATAAAAAAAGTATGTTGCTTCCAAAACAATACGAGCTCGCGAGAAAGCACTTTTTTCTGTTTTATTCCTCTAGGAATTTTTGTGTCAACAAATGCATAGGAAAAGTATTTGCAATAAGAGGGAAGTAATTTTTTTTTAAATTTGGCATTTTATATTTTTTTGGAATTTCCGTGATATGTTGAGTATTTAGAAATTACTTCTTTCCTTGTACATAGAGTTCAACAAATAAAAAAAAATCAAAATGAATATTAACATTTATTATTTGATTTAGTTGTGATTTTAATGATCGTAAGCCAGATTAAACTAAACAATAATATCTCATAAAAGTTTGTATGTGCGTACATGTACATCTACATTAATCTGAACTATATTATTCAAAGTTATATTATAAATATATAACAGTTCTATACCTATTTCTTCTTTATTAGTTTGTATTAATGATACGCGCTCATATGTGTTATCTTCTATTTAATACTATGGAAAATAAATCTATTCAGTTAGAGATTCAGTTAGAAAATCAATTCAGTGTAAGACATTTATTTTAAAGGAAAGTCTGCTGAAAAGTAGTTCATATTTATTTTATAGATATTTAGCAAATTTTTGTGAGATCTGTTTCATGGCGTTGGATGTTTATCTAATTTTATATTCCTTGCATTCAATATATATTTCCTTCCATGATATTTGATTCCTTGGCAACGTGCCACGTAACTATCACCAACACTCGATTCGTTATATATATATATATATAATATATATATATATATATATATATATATATATATATATATATATATATATATATATATATATATATATATATATATATATATATATATAATATATATATATATATATATATAATATATATTGTCGCATATTTATGCTAGATATTTCGTTAATTTCAAAGTTTTGGAGCAGCATGCGATATGTCTATTGAATTATCCTCCAGTCTATGTACCATGCGTAATTGCACGCTTGCCGATATTTATTCCAGAGGCGTATTTACATTTTAACGCATTTACATGTTTGAATGTT
Organism: Dolomedes plantarius; assembly: GCA_907164885.2. NCBI lineage: Eukaryota > Metazoa > Arthropoda > Arachnida > Araneae > Dolomedidae > Dolomedes > Dolomedes plantarius. Next base: position 150,047,445 of record OU015495.1, read on the forward strand.
TCCCAACAAGGTTTAAATATTTGCGTGATTAACTTAAACCTCAGCGAATAGTTATGGATTATTACTTCAGAATTCTGAGATGAGGAACTATTTGTTGAAAGTGTGTATAGTAAACGTTTACGGGAAAGTAAGCATTGCTTTGAGTGCGTATGTCAGGCATTTAATTTTTTTAAACATCATATTTAAACTTTTCGTAACAAAATTTATATATTTCCTCGATATAAGACCATTACATGCGCAAAAAATGAACTTCCATGAAATATATTTTAGATTATTTTCGTAAAATACTTCATATTCTGTTTGCTTTGACTGTAATTTACATAATATCCATTCAAAAGTCTGTAATTACATATTTTTGACAAAAAAAAATTTAAAAAATTGTCATAAACCTGAATTTACAACAAACACTAGTAATATTTCAATGGATATAAAATCGTTTTCAGGTAAAAAAGCTGCTGTCAATTTTTATCTTATTTCATATTTATAAAACCAATTCTGGATAATACTAAATATATATGAAAAATTTAATTACTGAATGAATAAACGTTTAATATGTTTAATTTAAGATTAAAAAATGAACTTACTATTTTTTCCAAATAAGCGGATTAGAAAATATATCAGAAAGTTTTAAGAAAGTATATTTCAAATTACTGTTTTACTTATTAGCATCATTATCGTTTGCTAATGAACATTTCAAATATTCATTTCATGTAAATGATCTATGAAATATTCATGAAATGCTGAATTTAATCTGGTATAAAAATATCCTGTGACATAAACCATTATATTAACTTTTAAATATCAATATGCCTTTTAAGACGCAGATCCATTAACGTATGCCCAGTTCTAAAACTATTAAACTAATTTATATATATATATATATATATATATATATATATATATATATATATATATATATATATATATATATATATATATTATACTATATATATATATATATATATTTAACGTTCACCCGTATGTGTCGTTATTTCACGCATTCCCGACGATCATATAGCTTTGTTATGCTCCCGCATCTATCGTTTTCCTCGCATGTATTCAGTTCGGTCGGTCCCTTGAAAAACGATAGATCGAGAATCCACTGTATATATATATATATATATATATATATATATATATATATATATATATATAATATATATATATATATTTATATATATATATATAGATATATATATATTTATTTATTTATCGTTCCCCCGTATATGTCGTTTATTTCACCCATTCCCGACGATCATATAGCTTTGTTATGTTCCCGCATCTATCATTTGTATGTGTGTGCGTGTGTCTATCTGTGTGAGTGTGTATAATACAAAAATTTTATTAAAAGTTTATTACCAATAAAATTGGAATATTTTTTTTTTCAATAAACAATTACTAAGTTGTATTGCATGTAAGTGTTTGTGCTCCGGAAGCAAACAGAACGTTTTAGCCAGTAGGATAGCAATAGACCATGCAGAAAGAAAAGCGATAATGTGAACTTTACAGTTAAGTAAAATTAATGGAACCCAAATTATACCTTTTCAATAATAAAGTAGCAGGTGTGGTTGAAGATAAATGGAACTGAGGGTCATTTGTTGCTCCCTTAAGATATAAATAATTCGTTAATCACTTTGTTACAACGAATTGCACTGAAAATGGTTTTACATTTTTATTTCAATGATTGTTCTTTTTTTTTCACGTAAAAGATTCACATTGATAATAAGTATGAACAACGATTGGGTAGTTTAAAATCAGCTATAAAAGTTGTGTTATTTTTTTTTACTTGACGGGTTTCAACTATTATTTCAGCTTGATATTGTTTAAACCTGGTTTCAATGATTCTAATTTGTTCTGAAGTAGAATATTTTGATTCTCTTGAAAAAAGACAGAAGATTCATTTATTTTTCAATTAAGGAATCTTGTAATTTGCAAGAAGACATTTTTCTCAGTTCATTTTAAATATCTTTTGAGCATGAAAGGATTTAATTTTGCAAATTCTATGAATAAATTTATCCCTCATTTTAATAAAGTGACATTATAATGTAAAGATTATATCCGTGTAAGAATCTTCACGTTTTATTCTTATTGTAATATTAGATTAGGAGTTAGTAGTTTAAGAAATTGTCAAAAATTGTTGATAAAAATTATTAACACCTAAACAAATTTTTTTAGAATTTTTAAACTGTTGTTAAATGCAAAATAAGTGACATGTAAATATATTTCTCTAATATGGAAAATGCTCATATCATTCACTGTAGAGCGTGTATTCCTTTTTGTGAACCTTAAAATGTATATTTTAGATATACTATATAACTGTTTTTTAAGCATGGAATGTAAATTAAAACATTATCTTTTAGAAAGAATGGATATGTTTTAATAAACCAGATACGATTTTAAAACGATGAAAAAAATTATAATGATAAAAGCAAAGTTTAGAATCAATTTAGTTTTTATTGCTTTTTATTATTATTTTGGTCTGTCTTTATTAAATAAATGATGATAATTACTCATATATCATTTTAAAAGCAAATAATAATATCCAAAATACATTCTTTATGCAATGTTTTGTCAAAAAACTTTAGATTATTATATATATAATAGCCGTTGTCTCTGTATAACACTTCCGGGCTGTACTCATCTTTCATTTGAAGGCCTCAGTAAACAAACAGCCGGTTAAGCTTAATTTCAATTTCAGATGTGGATCACAATTTTTTCTTACCTAAAAACTAATATCTTCTCCATCAAATCACGTTTGTTCAGCCTATTTTTCTATAAAACATTCAGAACTAAAAAAAATTGGATGCTTTTAGCTGTATATTTATCAGTTTTTAAAAATCTGTTTACTTTTGCGATGAATTCTGAAAGTAAACAAACTTGAATGTGAATAAATCAAGTATAGCAAGTATTCATATCGCGTAGTGATCTGTAAAAAACTGGATGGCACTCTACTACTCCATTCGCATGAAAAACTAAATAAATAAAAAAATAATGAAAGGGTTTGCTTTTACAAAGTGTGTATTAAATGCAATATTGTTAGATAATTCAGGATATTTTTTAACTTCCATATACTTTTTTCCATTATGACGTCATTATTAGTAATCTGACGTCTAAATGACGGGTTGGATGGCAGTCTACTACTCCAATCGCATGAAAAACTAAATAAATAAAATAATAATGAAAGGATTTGCTTTTACAAGGTGTGGATTAAATGCAATATTGTTAGATAATTCGAGATATTTTTTTAACTTCCATATACTTTTTCCATTATGACGTCATTATTAGTAATCTGACGTCTAAATGACGGGTTGGATGGCAGTCTACTACTCCAATCGCATGAAAAACTAAATAAATAAAAAATATGAAAGGATTTGCTTTTACAAGGCGTGGATTAAATGCAATATTGTTAGATAATTCGGCATATTTTTTAACTTTCATATACTCTTTCCATTATGGCGTCATTATTTGTATTATGACGTCAAAATGACGGGTTACCTTCTCGTATTACATAAAAATATAAAAAAAATAATCACTTTTCTTATCTCATATGTAAAATAAAAGATTTTTATTGGATATAATGCATAGATTATTTAACATCAGTGCACCATTTGTCTGAAATAAGTCCCTGAATCAAAGGACAGTTTATAATTTTTCTGGGTAATAATCAATATTCCCGTAAGTAAGAATACAGCTATTAAAAAAAATTTTATTTTAGTTTATATCGAAAATAATTTTAAACAATATTTAATCGAAAAAGCATTACAAATTTTTAAAAGTTTACATATATTACTTTTATTATCGACTAACTTCTACAGCGCCTCTGTCGCTGAAAGTTTACCTTTATTATTCAAGCATGAAATTCAGTTAATTTACGGGAAGGCTTTATGGAGATAGAAACATTTTAATGGCTTGGTAACCCAAGTAGTTGCAAATACAATTATCGGTAAAAAAGGAGTAATTTCAAAAGATCTGTACATAATTAGATGCCAATAGCGATCAACAGAATACTCTGAACAAAGTAGTTTAGAGTGGGACAGAATTTTGTGATAGATGGTTCAGCTCAATTTTTGAGATATAACTAATAGCATTTTCTGTGTTCTGCTAACATGAACTATGTGTAAAAATATACAGTTTATATTATATTTGAAAGAGAAAATGATTAAAGTTTCTATAATTGTGCGGAAAGGTCTGGGAAATGCCAAGACTACAGCAATGCAGTAATTAAAAAATTAAGGAATTACCTGTCATTTATATTTCCCATTTTAATATATGTACTGCTTCATCATCTTTCCTTTTTATACCTGGACACATGTAGATCATAATAAATTTGCCCCGTCCTTACATAAGCATTTATTAATAGATCGGACTAAAATCGTTTCCTTTATTTTTCATTTTAAAACTTTAAATACACATATTTCATTACACGAAAATTCAATATATTAACTATGTTTTATGTAAATGAAAAAGAATACCTCGGTAAAGAAACAGAGAGGGATTCACTTATCACTGTAAAAACATTAAGCTTTCTGTTTTCTAGTACACAATTTGATTGGTACTAAGAAAAGGATAAAGATTTCAAACAGTTGCATGGCTGTAGTTAATAAACTAATTTAAATTGTGAGATAATTTAATTTAATTTAATATAACAGTCGTGTACTATACGTATAACACGTGATTTAGGAATTTTCCTATAAGCCAAAAATAGTTTGTATAGTTGCGCTTTCATCACTTTTTCCGTGGAGTCTATTGCAGTTCATTCGGTTTCATATGATAGAAAATCGATACTGTCAATTCAGTCATAATAAATAGTCCCAACGTAAATGGCGAAAATAAACAAGAAAACTACCCAATTTATAATAAAAAATTTCTTTTTTAGTTTTAGTAATATTCACCAATGTAATAAGCATAAAGCAATGTTTTAAATTCCACTAGTTTCCTCAAGTTGGTCTTATAAATCCACTTTTATAAATCCACTTTCTTAATTTTATAAGTAATGGAAGTATCTATGAAATCGAGATCAAGCCGAACCTTATGATTAAACATAGGCTTAAAAAATAATTAGCCGAAAAATACATTTCACGAGCAAAGTAAAACAGAAAAATGCATTGTCGTGTTGCTACATCCAGTTTTTAAGTCAATTGGGCTCGGATCGTAAATTTATTTGGGTTAGTACAATTTGTCTTAGGATTTATTTGGGTGCGTTGTGTTTAATATTTATTTTCTTGAATCCAACCCAAAGCTCTGGATGTCGAATTTAGCAACCGAACAAAACTAAATACTATTCTCATTCTTAGATTATGTAATTTAACATCAACAACTTTCAATCTAGACAGACTAAAAAGTTTAACATAAGAAAATTTAGTTTATTTACATACTTAATATTTACATGTAACAAAAGAATCTTTCATTTTCCGATATCAATGCACAATAATAATTTTCATCTTTCACAAATTATATTTTAAAATCACTTTGCTAAGGTTAGGGAACGTCCCGAGCGCAACAACACAATAACTTTACTATTAGTTCAACACTATTAAACCCTTTCACTAAAAAAACTCCTTCCTCACGAAAAACTAAATTCACTTAGCCTGAATCGGAACTGAACAAATCAAAATCATTTATTTAACACTCACCCAATTATTCTTCATCAATTTAAAGTGCTCTTTTGGCCTTCTCGCCTCGCCTACGGTCAGGGATCACGTTGCTACGCCGGGCAGGGGGCTAACTCTATTTCTGTCACGGCGAATTACCACTTCTTCTCTGTCGATAAATTGTAGATGGGATCTCCTTGGCGCTTATCTTCACTATATTTGCACGGGCGCTGGATATCTCTTCACGTCGTGAAACGGGATGGTGGGGCACTTTTCGTCGTTTAACTTCTCGGCTGGGGCACGGGAGCTGAGTCTCTTGGTCTCGGCTGCAATCTGGGTGCGGACCTCTTTATTTTACTGGGTCAACGCAGTCTCGCAGGTGCCTTAACAGGTTTATGTGGACTCCTCAAGTCCACTTCCGTTTATTTATTTAAGACGTGCTGGAGATGGGGACCTACAGCCTCCCCGATCAAGACTCTCTCTCTCACTTTTTCAAAAAAACTCCCCAATATATTATTTTAATCCCCTTTCATACTTAAGACTCCACCTTCTCATAAACTTCCATCAGCCAATCCGGCCACCGTAAACTTTTTATTTGCGGTACTCCCTCTCTCACCTTCTCATTGGCTTCTTCGCTCAAAAACGTTACGCCCTCACTGCCTTGCCTTTGCGACCACCTGGTTTTCAAAATGACTCCTATACGAACCGTACTGCCATAAATCTAACAATAAAAGGCTTTTGTAAATATAACGTCATCGTTTGGTTCCGTCACCTTATCTGTGTCTCCATCTCAGACCTTTCCCTCTTCAAAAACTCATAAAACTGTCTTGCAACAGGCTACGTTCTAAATTACTCCACTCAACTGTATAATTATCTGTCGGCGTTAAATTTGATTCCGACCTTTATCGCAAACATGTAATAAAGCCAGCTTTTTATTTAAAAGCGCTTTACTACATGCATGTCACTGTTTCTTATCCCTATTGCCTTCAAAAAGCTTAAAACACTTACATGTAGGCACTTTTGTTTTTTATACATGTTATACCTTCCTAAGGACCTGTTCACAAAGGAGTCCGGTAACGGAAACGTTAAAGTATCGAAATATATTTAAACGAATGACCAACCTCCAAGCGATTTGCAACGAAATTTTTATCGCCTGTGATTGGTTTATTTGCGTCTCAGCGTCATATTTCCTTTTACGCTTCCGCTACAGAACTCCTATGTGAACAGGCCCTAACGCTTCTGCTTAACCGTACAGTATATGAGTCATCAGATGGTGATGGGTATATGTTATATGCAATTTCATAACCTCCATGCGTCTGGCGTATATCCCTTTGAGGGGCGCCGTTTGCACAGTGCAAACGCCTAAATTTAGTCTTTTTTTTTCACTTGCATTCAATGTATTCCAGTTAAATGAGCAGAAAATATGGTTATTACTGCCATCTGTTATGAGTTTAAAGAAGTAAAATCATTTTGCAACCTTTAATTGGAAAATTTTTCAAGATTCTTTAGGTTATTAAAAAAAAATCGGGAAAGACATCTGCACCCTGCAAACTGTGGAAGTTTCTGCTCCTGAAAGGGTTAAACAGGGTGATTCAAAAGGAATATAGCGATTACAAATGGCTATAACTATTTATCGTAAAGAATTTATCGATAAAAATTACGCAGAATGTAAAAGGAAGATCACGATTCTATTTACATACTTTATATATGTTCTATGCGACTCCCCTTCGTCACACGGACAACATCTAAGCTGTAGTCTATTTCACGCCATACATTCTGGAGAATATGAGTCACCAACGCATTAGAATAAGATTAAGTAACATTTTATCTTATCAACTAACAACGCATCTTACAATCTTATTAAGTAACAACGCATTAGAAATGCGCATTTTGAGTTCTGGAATTGTTTTCGGCAAAGGAAGCACATACACAAGCTCTTTCACATAACCTCATAGATAGAAAGTCCGTAGATCTAGGTGGCCAAGAGCAGAACACATCGTCGGCATCTCCAGTTCGACCGAGCCAACGCTTTGGAAGATGTTGGTTTAAAAATACGTGAACTTCCATACCCCAATGTGGAGGTGTTCCACATAGGGGAGTCGCATAGAACATTTAATAAAGTATGTAATGATTCGAAACAATAATGTTACCCGGCGTGTCAGCCATAGACAAACATACACTCCAAATAACCAGTCGCTGGCGTAATTCCTGAATACGCTGCCAAGGGTCCATTTGTTCGTGTTAATTTTAATTCGTTAAGGAGCCGTGTCAAGGAGTATAATTAACTCCTGACGGTTGGCCCCACCGACCCCTCTATACAGTATGTAAAAAAATTTTAACTTCCTTTTACATTCATTGTAATTCTTATCGATAAATTCTTTTCGATTAATTAGTTAAAGCCGTTTGTAATCGCAATATTCATTTTGAATCACCCTGTACTTAACTGTGTATTTTTCAATATATTTTTTTAGAAACAAAGAAAAAAAGAGGTACATTTTTTAATGTCAAAAGACCTTTTACATAGACGGGGACACAATATTTTTAGAGATGTTCATTACAGAGACGCAGAACCATTTCATAACCTTGTACTCTCAAATTTCTTTTGACATGAAATCTAGACGTACGACCCGAATGAGAAATAATAATAATGATAAAAAGAATAAAACGTTGGAAATTCATTCTTTCGAAAATACCCCAGTTTTATCTAAAAATCCTAATCGATATTTTTGACATGGATATCAGTTATTGCCCAAAGTAATCGTTTTTCATTTCTCGTAATTGCACTTTTTTACCTCTCATTATTAGTCCCGGGAGACTATTGATCACTTCTGTGTTCAAACGCAATCAGTGATTGAAAGTACATACCAGTAAAATGTTACTTAATCTTATTAAATCCCGTTTTAGCCTGAGGCTTCATCGCATAAATATAACTCCTGAAAATGTATATCAAGGAATGAATTTCCCTGAAAAAAAAAATTTTTGAAACGTTTTAATTTGCTGAAAATTTGTGTGGGCTAAGGAAAAACGACGTCCCACTTCGAGTAGAGTAGTAGTATTTTAAGGAACAGAAATGAAAGGATTTCCTTTTTCGGGGTTTTGGTGGAATTGTAAAATGTGAGAAAATGGCTGTCTGAGTACTTTTCACTGGATGTTTGAATTAGGATATTTATGTTAATATACTAGCTGAATACCCGTGCTTCGCTATTGAGTACATTCAAATTAAATACAACGGTCAATGTATGAAATTAATGCCACAAAGAAACAAAAGAAAATATTTATAATAAATACAACGGTCAATGTAGGCAATTAATGCCAAAGAAAATACATTTATAATAAAATCGTAACGGATATTTTTATAGACAAAATAATGTAGAAGAAAACATTCAAATTGAATACAACGGTCAATGTATGCAATTAATTTGTATGTTTAATATCCATAAAACATACTAATTTGAATTAAATTCTTAAAAATCTTCCATCTCAATTACTCTAGCAGTTAAATTTTATCTTATACCGTATTTTAATATTTTTTTTGTCAATTTATTTCGTTGTTATGCACGTGACGCAAAATTAATTTAAAGTATCAGAAAAAGAACAGAATTCTCATGATCAGAATTTACTAAATTGAATTCTAAAAATTAATCTTTTAAAATTCCCCAAAATTCATAAAATGGAGATAAAGATTCGAAAAAGATTTCATTTTAAAGGAATTTTATGATCTTTCGCGTGATATAAATTATATGACCCTCAAATTATTATTTTAAATGCAAACTTTAAAGAATGTTACAAAAAATGCTTAAATATTTAATTTAAAAAAATCTAAGAAGAATTTTTCAAAAAACTTTCTTAGTGCATCCCTACACTATAAGAAGAATCGCCATGCAAAATTTCAGCCCTTTATGTCCAGCAGTTTGTTCTGTGCGTTATCTGTCAGTCAGTCAGTCAGTCAGTTACGGAACTGTTTTATATACGTATATAGATTGGTTATAACGCTATACATAAAAAATAGTGTAATGATAGTTATGTAGAAAATTTAAGGGATTTTATGGAATGATTTCGATACCTACATGGAAACTTATTTTGTAGCTTGCTATAATTTAACTGTTATGAAAATTCGAGTAATCTCATGGAAACTTATTTTATAGCTTGCTATAATTTAACTCTTATGAAAATTCGAGTAATCTCATATAGGGTTATATTCTATTTATTGCTTACTTAAGATGGCGCAGCGGGCCAGAGTCCTGAACGTCCCTGTTTCGATGCTCGTCGGTGTAAACCCACTGCCGTGTTCCCTAATGTCGGCCGGGGCACGTACAATAGGTCGTGGCTGCAATGTCCTCCAAGTTCTGGAGGTGCGGATTTAAGTGTTCCGGTCTCGTCATTTGTTCGGTTCAAAATTACGGGATAGGACATTTAGCTAAATCGGACTCCGACCCTTGTAGTGCTAATTCAAAACAGGAGTCGCCCCTTTCACACCAATTGCCTATTAGAAACAGGTGAATGAAACCTCCAACCAGGGGGCATTAGCAACAATAACAACGATCGTATGAATCAAAGCATTTTTTCAACATCTTTAGGAGTAAACGATTGTTTTTCTCACTAACCACTTTACAAACCTTTAAAAAAGTCAGTTTATATATTCAAGACACTTGGAATTTATTCTCAACTAATCCCTATTCTTTAGTACATGAGGGAAGAAATAGTTGTTATTTTTTAAATAAGCGTCGACGTTTAAAGAATGAATTATAGCAAAAGATGATTAACAAAAGGTAAGTGGCTTTCGATCAAAACTTTTAACAACACTTGGGATGCATTCTCTCCTAACCCATATTTTTTAATACTGTGTAAGGTCTACCTAATGATCGATTAACAATAATCTATAATTACATTTGCATAAATCCAAAGAAGCTACAAAAAAATTCTAAATTCAGCATAAACCATTACTATAAATACCGCGTAGCCAGATTGTGGGAGAGACTGGTTTGTTTGGAGCTGTTTATGCGAATTGCCTTCAGTGGCTCATAACTAGATCTAATCCTAAACGAGTTTTTGCCATTCTGGCATAAAAAATGTGTTATGTTAGTAATGGTGGATTACCGTGCAGCATCAATGGTCTGACTTTATATATTGTGAATACTTGAAATTCATTTCCTTGTATAGTGTTTATAGCATTTGATTCCAGTCTTTACTCAGTATTGTTTTTACATTGCACGTTATATGTGCCAAGGGGATAATAAACTTTGTTATTTATCTAGTGCAAAAGGTTTCATTTCTACTTTATTAGAGCTTGAATTCGGTTTACATATATTCTAGAAAGGGTAGAAGTCAGATATATCCATAACTGTATGGAAGGAATAGTAGCTATTTTTTAGACAAGCATCTAAATTAAATAATGTAAATACATCAATTGTAGGTTAAAAAAAGGATAGTGGCATCCCATAAAAACACGTTTGACACTTTTAAATGAAAAAAGATGTTTTGTTTTCTTTTTACACAATCCGCCATATTATAAACCATAAACAAAAATCTTTTCATGTTTTAACAGCACTCGGTATTCATTTTCACCTATTCAGTGCTTGATGGAAACAATAGTTGCTTTTTGCGAAAGAAACGCCTAAATCTAGGAATGAAATGGAGCGATGGAAGATAAATGGCAGGGAAGTGGAATTCAGTCCGAATAATAGGAAAACACGAATATCGTGAACAAAATCCCTTTCCTTACGATTCCAACGACCAAAATGACCTTCTCCAACGAGGTAACGACTACGTTGAGATTGCGTTTGCAGGATTTTACAGCTTAATCTTTGTACTCGCTGCTGATGTTCGCTGCGAAACGAACTTATTTTCTTACCTGCCGAAATAGCTCAAGATTCTGGACATAAATCATGAAAAAATATTAGGATACGGGTTGGGTATTTGCTTTTTTGAGCTACATTATCAAATACCTACAACGGAAATCCCATCTGCGACAGAAAATTTATATGTTTTAGGGGGCAATTTATTCTAAGGGGCTGTGTGCTTCTATGAAAATGGTAAAAAATCAGAGTTAGGCATATCACCCTTATGCTGGAAGTCTTAACTCATTAAAATAATTTTCTTCTCGATATTTCACATTTTTTTTTAAAATCAGAGACTCATTTTGTATGGTGCAGCTGATAACCTATGCATTATTATTGGAATTAGACTAAAAAATACTTCTATTGCAATCTACACAAAATAAAATTAAAAACACAGTTGAGATTTTAAATAAGCACCAATGTGTTATGATTAATTTCCTTATTTCTTATGCCTGTGTTAAACGTTGCTAAGGCATTCCTGTATTAAATCATGTTTGTCTGATTGAAAGTTTGTGAGATGATTTGGAAAAAAAACACGAAGAGAAAAGATATACGTCAAAGATATAACAATATCAGCACAAGGCTAATACATAAATATATCCTTTATTTACCGCATTATTACATTTCTTTATTACAAGTTTAAAATTTTTCATCGTATTATTTAAATGAATATTTCTTTTTAATTTCAGTTTTATATACTTTCTTTTTGCACTTACTTGAAAACACACATCCGTTATAAATACATTTTTGGATCATTTCGTAGAGGAACTACTTTGAAAAAAAATATTTTAAATTAGTTTTATAATGAACAATTAAACACTTTATATTCAGTGTGTCCGTAAATTAATAGAGGGATTTCAAATGGTTGTAGCTATGGAACAAATGTTGCAGACATGAGTCGTATGGTAAAGAAAAGAGAAACACTCCAAGCTTATTCTTCAGAAAGCTTACATGTAGACTCCAGCAGACTACGGTACTAGAGCCGGAAAATTACATTTTCCAGTTAGACGGATCTCATCCACATTTCGCTACTATCGTGCGGAAATTTCTTAACGAAACCTTTCCTCAGCGATGGGTCGTACGATAAAAGATGATTGCCTGTTTCCCACGGTCTCCAGACCTTACCCCCATGGATTTCTATTTTAGGGGTTATGTAAAAGCACAAGTGTATTGCATTAGAGTTCGAAACCTGGATCATTTAAAGGAAAGGATAACTCAGGCTGTTTCCTCTATCACGCCAGATGCTGTCTGTTGTGTGTGGGGAGAGATTGAGTATCGTGACGTCTTCAGGGTAACCAAGGGAGCATACATCAAAGTCTGCTGAATAGGTAAAAAACGTGGACTATTTTCTTCAAATTTACGTATACTTCATCGCTCTACAAAGCTTTGTTCCGAAGCTATAACCATTTAAATCCCCACTATCAGTTTTCGGGCACATTGCATTATAAATACGCTTTTGGTAACAGAAATTGTTTACCAGTGTATTATACGCTTTTTTGGTAACAGAATAGGCCACTAGTTTACTTCATAGTCGAACAGTTCTTGAAGGAAAAGTAAGAAATATTATCTTAAAATATTTAACACTTTAAATACCTGCTGTGTAAAATATCAATTCTCTCTGCGTAATCAGAGTTTAATTTCAAGTAATGTCAAAGAAAATGTATGCCGCAAATTAAACTTTTCACTAATGAGAAAATAATCTGACGCTGCTTGTTATGTTATGTAACTGCGTTTTTACAAGAAAGATAATTAATTTCACAAGGAAATTTTGACAAGACATAATTTAAAATGAAATCTGTCTTTTTTGGAAGTATGTAAATAATAATTAACAGACTGAAAGCACCTTAAATTTTTAATAATAAATCATGCGATACACTTTATTAGTCCCCACATTACTTTCATTTATATTTTAATATCGTAAAATGTAAATTTATTTATAGACAAAGAATTAATAACATTTTATCAATTAGGTACACTGAAAATAGTAATATAATTTTCATAATACTCAAAAGCTTAATTAGCAAAGAACGTCTCGAATTAATTTAATGAATATCTGGTATGTTAAATTCAGCAATTAGATTGGGTAAAAGTCTGTTATATAAACACAGAATTCGTCTTTATATATACGTAGAACCCAATCAAGGTTGACTACAATGAGACAGAAAATTAAACGACCATAGGCATATTTTAAGCTTTAGTTTTAAGTAACAAAGTAAGCAAAAATCCAAAGGTGAATTCTCTCTTTATAAGATAATGTTACAGTTCTTTACTGCGAATCATAAAAACTCAAATAAAATGTAGAAATACAAAGTTAAAACCTAAAAACAATACAGCCTAAAATCTTGACATAAGATTCTCATTAATCTATAACAATACGTGTCTATATTATTATGCGTCGGTATAAATTCTCTTGGCGACAATTACATATTCTATTTTGAGGTTTACTCTGTTTCTTGTTTACAATACTGAGTCGTGAGAGTTGTTCCGCGATTATGTTCTTTAATCCTAACATTCGATTATTTTGGGGAAGTAGATACAAATGTTAGCTAAGTCATAAAATACCATTTGAAAAAGAAACATGAGTATGATTTTATATTAAAATAATTCACTTTAGTCGACTTCATTACCTTATGTAAAGTAGAAACAGCAGCGAACGCGAACTGCGTCACACGACAGTTCCACCCATGATCGAATTTGTGCATGTGAGATCATTAAAACCATCCATCATGAACGATGAAATAATTTTTTTCGAAGTTTCAATAAAATCTTTTGTTTTGGTTACCTCGGGTCGTAAGTAATATAACTTTAAGCGATTAAACTCTTTATTTCTTTGTCAGTTATTTTTCAGTAAAATCTCAATAAATTCAGATAAAAAAGCATTGATTTTTAATCGGTGGTGTTGGAAAACCCAAGAAGTGGTCCGCCCAATGATTAAAAAAATTGGTTTCATCGTTTTAATAAAATGATCGTGAATTTAACAATCTTTATATTTAGATTGCAAGGCCGATTCTTTGGGTATACCATGAGAGACAACTACTGCATCAATTTACATCACTTTCGTCTTAAACAAGAGATTTTAATCTATAGAAGTGTCAAATTTCCTTTTTGCAACAGCAAATTGTATTAATTTGCGATAATGTGCAGTTAAAATTTACTTTCTGCGCACGTTCAGTGGCATGTTTAAATCTAGATTTATATACTCATTTAGCACAAGGCCGTATAAACACATTAATTTGTTTCTGCGGAGTGACATGTTTAAATATGGCTTTAGATACTTACTAAGCACCTGGCCGCTTGAACACGTTAATTCGTTTAATCCGATGAATCTCTCTAGCTCTCTCTCTCTCGGCATTTTTCAATTATGTTTGTGAGATAAAGTATTAAACCTGACAAAAATTGTTTATTTTGCTCTGTTGAGTAACCATATTTCTTTTTGCTGTGTTCAACAGTAATTTTTTATTAAAGTGTATTTCTCTATTCTTAATATTATGATTTTCAACATTTGTAAATATGTGTTGATTATAATTCGTGAATTAGTACATTTATTTACTATCCAGATGTTATGTTTTGACAGGTGCCAACTAGTCTTCATTTTTAAGTTGCTGAGCCAATCCTTGAGAGAAAACTACTACATCAATTTATTTCATTTTGGTTTTAAACGAGAGATTTTAATCTATAGATGTGTCAAATTTGGTTTTTGTAACCGCAATTCCTGTTTATTGGCGATAATTTACTGTTAAAAATTACTTTCTGCGCATTATCAGTGACAAGTTTATATCTGGCTTTAGACACTTACTAAACACGAGGCCGCATAAACGCGTCAATTTGCTTATTCCTAGTAATCTCTCTACCTCTCTCTGTGGAATTTTTATTTTTAATTATGTTTGGGAGATATAGAATTAAACGTGACAGAAATTTTTTATTCCAAACGGTTGAGTAACCCTACTTCTTTTTATTGGGTTCAATAGTAATTTTTTAAAGGTTTATTCCCCTATTCTTAATATTATGATTTTCAACATCTGGCAATGATGTTTTGAGTATAATTTGTGTATTAGTACATTTATTTATTAGTCAGTTTTGACGGGTACCAACTAGTTGTATAGAATTGGGAAAACTTTTTTTTTCAAACTTTTAGGTTAATCTCTTAAAAATTCTGTACATCTTCCGTTTTCTAAAGTTTCTAGTAGGACGAGAAAATTCCTAATTTTTTTTCTGTGGCATAGTATTGCAATGTCACAGCAATTTTACAGGTAGTAAAGTAAATGCAAGCTCAAAATTCCCATTCAGTTTTGAGTTTTCATAGGCTTATATGTTTGCTATTAAGTTCATGTTAACGTTAAATTTGTTATTAAGTTTATTAGTAACTTTTTACTAAACTTATTTGTCCCAAACAGTTTGTTTATTCAGAATAACAAACCATATTTTTTTTGCCTAAAAATAATGTTGGTTGGTTGATAGTCCCCTACATTTTTTTATTTTTTTGGGGGGGAGGCAAGTGGTCCCTGATCAACAAAAGGTGGTAAAAACTACTGTTTTAAAGCTGGTTCCAAGTTAAACAGGTTTGCCGTAATGAAAAAAATGTTAAAAAACTTATTTTCTCTGATGCCTCAAATGGAGTCCTCTCAAATTCAGAAAGTAAACTGCATTTGCAAAGATGACACGCTTACCTTAATTTAATGAAAATGGTTCTTTTCCGAGATGCGAAACCGATTTAAAATATTGCACCACAAGTGTGGTCAGAAAGTTTCATTCCTATAGCACAGAGATGTAACTCTTGTTACATTTATAATCGGTAATGGATTAGCGTCCTATATTCGTTTCAGTATGTAATCTATCACTGATAGCAGAACTTATTTGTTAGATGGTAGGGAGAAAATTTCATCAATATAGTTCTGAGGTGTAACGCATGATACACTCATAAAAGTTAATGGATAAAACAATCTATATCCATGCTAGTGTATAAGCATACTAACGGTATCTAACAATGATAATGTGACATGGAACTCGACTTTTGTAATTATTTTGATTATTATACTGTTTTAACTCTAAAAAAAAGAAAAATACTATTTTCTTATTTCACAATTTTGAAACAACATTAATTCGATTCCATGCACATTTATAAGTGTATTTATTTCATTTTGTAAATCTTAAATTGCCTATGTGCTGAAATCCTTCCTGTGGTTTTTCGTACCGGTTTTCCTGGAAGAAGGAATGTGCCTCCCGTAGGAAATTAAGTGTGACCTGTAACAGTACGGATAGTACACAAGGCCATTTTCACAAGAAGGGAGAATTACTTACCACCCTCTCGGTCATTTCGGGGACATAATTCCTCCATAGCAACGTCCCAGCAACCATCTTTTAACCAATCATATAGCTGAAAGGTGTTAATTGTTCTAGAACATTTTCTGACCTCTGCGTTTTCGGTGGTGGGAAGTTTTAACGGTTTTTCGAGCAGTTGAAAAAAAAACCGCGACTGAGAGATTGCTCGAGGTTGTCCGCTCTTCAGCCCCAGTTGCCATTTTTGTATGCTGAGATTTCTGGTCTGCTTTTGGACCAAGTTTAGTACAACAATGAGTAACAATCATCAGTCTGTAATAAGGGTGGTGGTAAGCAATAAAAATTTGTAATATATTTTATCAGGCTAGAGCAAAGAATAATTAATACATGCAGCTAGGTTTTATTATATGTTCAAGTACTTTCTTAATGTATGTAGATAATTATTATGTTGTTTCTGTGAAAATTATAACTAACGATAAAATAAGTTTTATATAAGAAGAGATATTAAATGCTAATATTATTTATTTAAATTGAGTATGTTTTTCTAATTATCTCAGACATGTGTAAGAATGTGTTTTCTCCAATTAACAATTTTAAAAAGTGCCACTATACGATTATCTATTTTATTACATGTTTTAATTCCACAGATAACAGTTCTTGTTATTTATGTGATAAGGAAAGGATAGTTTGTAATGTTTACTCCATCAGGTATTTAATTACATAATTCAATTTTTCTTCTTTTAATTATCAACGGAAAGTTTAAAGGATTTCTATTTTTGGCGCTATATAATTTTTCTTTTTCTTGTTCAGGACAATTTCATTTTATTTTTCATAAGTAATGCCGATGAAGTAATTACTTTAGATTCGAAACACTGGTTACTCACCATCCAAATGAATGAAACAGAAGCCATGCTTCTATTTTAAAAATTATGGCTATTAATTCGTTTTCAAGAAACTAACAAGATTCAGCTGGAATATTTTGTTAAGAATGCATATGAGAATGGTGATTATGATATTTTATCCAAGACATTTTTCATATAAGCATGATCATTTATTTGAGCACACACATGTTTCCTGATTAAGGCTGGTTACATGCAAAAAGAAAGATAATACCTTGTATTACGAAACACCGTAACCATGTACAGATAATTACTTACATAATACCCCGCAAAGACAATTATGAAACAAATTGGGTGTTAAATTACCTCTAATTGCAAATGCACTTTAATTTCTCAGAAGAGAAATTGCTTTGAAAATAATAGGTTTCTGTTTCCTTTTCACTCCCTTTTATGCTAAGGGAACAAAAGCTTTTGCCCTAAATGAAAATCGACACTAATAAAAGTGGTGCAGCTTACAGCTGTGCAACAATTTAATCTGTATGATTATGACAAAATATACGTACGACGCAGCAACAAAAGGATTAAATGAGAGAAAATAATTCTTTGTATTCTCCCCGAGTGCCAATATTATGCAGTATGAATATTTCTATAAAGAATATAATATTTATCTCCCTTTAGATAACATAAAAATGATATGAACTATTTTATTTCCAAAATGGGGCAACAACAGCTTTTTTGTATATATAAGAAAAAGAGGGTGTAGTGAAAATCTAGTAAGTTACTTATTGATCTATAAAATTCAACTTTGGTTTGTCCGAATTCTTTTTAGCAGAATTTTAAGTTGAGTCCGTCAAATTAATGAGAATAGAAAAAAGGAAATGAACATATAGAGAATTGTATATTAGCATTAATTCTCAAGAGAAATTAACGATGTATTTCAATTCAAATAGTCCTTCCATCCGGGGAATCCTGGTCCCCAGGGGTCTGATCTGGGAATGTCTTCACTTTAATTTCCATCGGGTGGTAGAGGGGAAATAAAGTACCATCTATGGGCCAATACGTAGAAGTCCATCCTCTTTAGAGGCAATGTCACCCATCTTCTATGGATAGTGATCTTCTCTTTTTTCTTCTGCAATATTCCTTGACACGACAGCAACTAATTAATCTTCAATAACTGGATTATTGCTTCAAAAGACCTGTCGTCTTTTGTTATTTATATAATGGTCCAATTACCTAATTTTTTTAATGATTTATATTCCTTTACCTGAAACGGAAATCCTTCATTTATACTTGTTTACAATTTACGAAACGAAAGATAATTTTTTTCACGAATAATATTATTATATTAAAATAGAATGTTTGTGGCAGAAAAAAAAGTGTTGATAATAGTAAACGGCTCGATCTGATGCTGACACAAAATCCATGGAGCGATCTTAGGGAATAAGATATTAATAACATAAAACTCTTCATAAATAACCTTTCACCATCCTGTTAGATAAATTCTAATATATAAACTTTGCGACACAATTAAGCATATAGTATGTTAGCTAGAATGATTATTGCGGTAAATAAAAGAGCAGCGCCCACACAATATTTCTACTTTTCATAGTCTTGGATTTACCATTCCTGCTCTCAATCAAGGTTAGTGTTATTTTGAGTGTGAAATTGGTTGAAAGAAATAGTACTTGCATATATATATATATATATATATATATATATATATATATATATATATATATATATATATATATATATATATATATATATATATATATATATATATATATATATATATATATATATATATATATATATGTATATATGTATATGTATGTATATATGTATATATGTATATATGTATATATGTATATATGTATATATATATATATATATATATGTATATGTATATATATGTATATGTATGTATATGTATATATATGTATATATATATATGTATATGTATGTATATATATATATATATATATGTATATATATATATATATATATATGTATATGTATATATATGTATATGTATGTATATGTATATATATGTATATATATATATATGTATATGTATGTATATATATATATATATATGTATATATATATATGTATATGTATATATATATATATATATATATATATATATATATATATATATATATATATATATATATATATATATATATATATATATATATATATATATATATATATATATATATATATATATATATATATATATATATATATATATATATATATATATATATATATATAAATGGGCGATTTTTTGTTATGCCTGCTTTCAGAATTCTGTAAAAGAGTAGTATATCCCTACAACTTCGTCATATCTCACCGCTCAATATTTAGCAGCTAGAGAGCAGAATTAATATTTATATTTTATACATTCCACACTACTTTTAAACTTTAAATTCCCTCTCCTGAAAAATACCTCTTTTTTTAGAATATGATATTTTTGAAAGGACTGAGCGATATATATATATATATATATATACTAATCTATTGAAGAAAGTACACCTAATATATAAATATGAAACATTACTAGTATAGTTTATGTAGCATTAATTATAAATACTAGGTAGTACAATAAATAGCTATGGTGCAATACTTTGATCACATAGGCATTTTCTTAGAAGTAAGAATTAAATTTAACTCCAAAATATATTCTCATTTCACGTTTAAATAGCTTCTCTAAGGGTAAGTACTATATTTTAAAATTTTTCGTCCTCCAACAATTATAAGAATATATCTAAGGTGCAATTAAATACTTCGATTTATAATATAAATAAACAGTATTCGATCTATTTTTCTGAAGCGAATATAGTTAAAAACAAAAATACATTTTTCTAATTATTATAACTATTCCTTCTAAACAGCATAAAATGTAATTCTATTAATATAGGTTTTCAGACAAATAAATCACTGAACGCAGTAAATATGAAATATGATTTCATTTAAGAAAAGGGCAAGCAATTTGGAGTCAGCATTACCTTATTAAATTATTATTATTATTATAATCTCAGATTCGTACAAATTAAATTATATGGCCTTTAGGTTGAAGGAAAGCGTATGCATTGAAGATAAGAAATAAAGAAGATTGGGTAAAAGGGAGTTACGGCTATCTGAGAAACTTTTCGCAGCGACATGATCTATGCTTTACGTGCCTTAATAGAGAAACTATTAAATTATGTAGATAAATAATGACGAAGTTTACAACACTCTATAAATTAATGTGTACGTAAGGATGTGAAGCTGGAAAATTATCGTTAGTATTAATATGCGTGATAAAATTTAGAAATGGGAAAAAGGCATGCTAAATGTATTCTACCTCTTGCTGTCTTTACATACACACACACACACAAACAAACACACACACACACACACACACACACACACACACACACACATATATATATATATATATATATATATATATACAGGGTGGTCATGAAGAAACTTTGCCGCTATATGGACCTCTACCGGCTGTTCCTTTCGACCGATCGAGATGAGATTTCAGACATAGTTATTCAGAGGTATGACCTCGGAAGTCTGTTAACAACCAAGTGGCACTCACGGTTACGGTTATAGGTACAGAAACTCGAAATTTTCAAATAGCAACACCCATTTTTCCCTATCGCAAAATGCTCAGCGCATGCGAAAACCCTAAAGAAAATTGGAACGGTACGTGTATCCCAAAAAACGGACGCTATATGCACGCACAAAAAAACAGCTCTGCGATTGGCTAACAAAAACACGATCAAAGAGCTTTTTATAGGTTTTCTAAGCTGAATATCTGGCGAACAGCGTTCTGTGATTGGTGTCTAGCCTCTGCCATAGATTTTCAGGGTTTTCGCATGCGCTGGGCATTTTGCGACGGGAAAAAGTGTCTCGAGTCTCTATACCTATAACCGTAACCGTGAGCGTCACTGTATTGCCGTTCTCAGAATATCGAGCTCATTCCTCTGAATAACTATATCTGAAATCTCATCTCGATAGGTTGGACGGAACGGCCGCTAGAGGTCCATATATCGGCAAAGTTTCTTTATTACCACCCGGTATATATATATATATATATATATATATATATATATATATATATATATATATATATATATATATATATATATATATATATATATATATATATATATATATATATATATATATATATATATATATATATATATATATACCAGGTGGTACCCGTCAAAATATAACGAATAGATGGTAAATAAGGGTACTAATTAATACACAAATTATATTCAACACATCGTTGCCAACTGTTCAAAATCATACTTTTTTTCAACGTGGTGGCACTTGCCATGTAGACATTCGCCTATACTTCACTGCAGTTTTTGCTTGTCATTTTATTATGGGGGCACCGTATAGGCGGACCAGCATTACCCCCTATGAAGGGACGAGACAAACGGAGGTATTTTAGTGGTCGTGATTTGATTCGAACACCCTAATCACCGAAAGCCAGCGCGCTGTACCTCAAGGCCGCCGCAAGCTAGAAAATCATAATATTAAGAATAGAATAATGCACTCTAAATAATTATCATTGAACCCAATAGAAAGAAATGATGTTAGACAACAGCGCGAAATAAACAATTCCGTCAGGTTTAGTTCTATACCTCACCAACATAATTAAAAATAAAAATTCAAGCGAGAGAGCTAGAGAGATTCCTCAGATTAAATGAATTAACGTGTTTATATGGACTCGTGACTAGTAAATATCTAAAACCAGGTTAAAACATGTCACTGAGCATGTACAGAAATATATTAATGTGTCTATGCGGCCTCGTGCTCACAAAGTATCTAAAGCTCACAAAATATCTCATCAAAGTATCAAAGTATCTAAATATGTCTCTGACCATGAGCAGAAAGTCACTTTAAATTAATAGAAATTGCGGTTACAAAACCCATATTTTACACAACTTAAATATCTCGTTTAAGATGAAAATGCAGTAAATTGATGCAGTAGTTTTCTCTCACGCACAGCCCAAAGAATCGGCTTAGCAAATTAAATTTATAGATGTGAGTGTGTGTGTGTGTGTGTGTGTGTGTGCGTGTACGTGCCTGCATTTATGTATGGTATATATATATATATATATATATATATATATATATATATATATATATATATAACATACCTGTAGGTACATAGCCCGAGTAGAAACAATATTATTCATTTTCTTTTCCCATATAAAGAAGGTTATCTTTGCTAACATTTACCATACAAAAATAATATATATTTTAAAACTTTTCGCAAGACGCTGTAAAAAATAACAGCTCTTAATTGGAACAGTACTTTAGCCGTTTTTGTGAGATACAGCGAGATTGCTGCAATTAACGACGAAGAGTAGGTTAGGTGGGTGAGTAACTTTAGTAACGTCCAATCGGGGATTGCTATTATAATGTCTAAAATTGCATAGTTTGCACGTAAGCATCGGGGTGAAAGAAATGAGGAAAATTTAAAAGGTCATTACTAGAGATGGGGTTAAAGAAGAAATGCTAGTTAGCTGGAAACAGACTGATTTTTCGTGAATGTACAATGTTATTGGAGATGTACATAAGGGGTAAAATGCTTTTGTGAACGTAAATTTTGGTTAAGAGTATAACTGGCGTTTTGTCGAAAAAAATAATTGGCACCGGAATATTCGTTATTACTCTTTGTATTTTGTAAGCAAAAGATATTTTTCTTAACCAATATAATAACTGAATCAGGAATCCTCTAACAAATGTAATGATTACTTATTGCTGTAATGCTTTCTTTGAGATGAAATACTATGATATGTTTTCATAAACGTAAAACAATTAATTTACATCATGCCAGTCATCCGAAGAAACGTAAATCAATATACAGGGCACCATAGAAATGCACGTACATTGATTGATAAATTTTATTGGTAGCATTTCCTTAGTATTTCTACCTTATTTCACAGTAATTTTCTTTCAGTGAATCACAGAAGAAGTTTTTATAATTTTATTCAGCATCACCTGCGGATATTTCAATTCATTTTCCCATTTTGAGATTGAACCGCATAACTTGAATTTCTGCAAAAAGAAGTGAAAATAAATAGCTCAAAGCATCTTTTTAACGCCAGTTTCGTAAACGATATGATGCAGAATATAGACAGCAACTTCTTAGGGTACACACTTTCATTTGTATGTTTTTAGAGTATTCGTATCAAGTTATGCATCATTAGTCAACTATGTACAATGCTGTATATCGTGTCAGTATATAAAATGATACAAGGAGGAACATGAACTTCTTTCAGTCGGTCTTTAACCAAAATATTACAGTGAATGATTGGGATTTGAGCTACATGCACAACTGGGGCTCCTAGAACAGTAAAACAGAAGAAAAATGTAATTTAGCAGAAGTTTTGAAGATGAAAAGAAAGGAAGACTAGAACATAAATCATTGTTAACAACATGAACTCGTATTATCGACTTGTTCCATTATTTTTACATTGCATTGATCCGATTTAATGGTTAAAGACCAGAAGATACATAGGGGATATAGTCTACTTACGCGGAATTAACTGGTACGTACCTAAAGAGACCATACGTGGCAGGTTTAGAAATATTAAAATTTAACAGTACTGTGGATTTACAATATCTTAGATTATCTAGCATTATACTCTTGTAGATAGATGTATTCAAATAATCAAAGAGCAACATTTTGTCCCCTTTCGCACCTCTAGATCACTCCCCAAGACATCTCATAAAAACATCTTTAGCTTTGACTAAAGGTCTTTTTGGGCATGTAAATTATTTTATCTTATAAAATGTTTAATAGCAAATTAACATCCCATCATTAAGCACTTTTCAGGATTTTCCTTAGGTAGATATCCTTAAACTAACTTTTTATGTATGATCTTATGTCTAAACTATAAATTAGTCACGATTCCTTGAAAAGTGGAACTGTAGTGAGTATTAATTTAACACTAAACTAACTAACCAGTGGCGCAACAGTCAATTGTGAACCAAGGCCTGTGGTACCCATCTCCACTTACTTGACCGTGGACTTTGGGTTCCATATGTTGTATGCCATTCAAAGCCCACTGTCAAATGTCTCGGGCAGGTGGTCAGCTTACCGCGGGAGCCCCAGAGTTTGTTTCCAAACATGCTTGGTCCTCATTTTTTTGACTCACTCAAGGGATGAAAGGCTAAGTCGACCTTGCCCAGTAGCAGGGTCAAACAATGAACCTATGGTGTGACAGCTTAAAGCTTTTAACCACTACGCCACCGGGCATCTTAATTTAACACTAATGCTAGGCAATTCCAATAAAATGTACTATATTCAATTTACAAGGGGGAAATTCATATATCTAAAATGTATCCGTCTTAGTAAATAACGAATATGAAGAGTCAACTGCTGTTATTAAGCAATAATATTATTACGCTACTTGACATAAGAAATTCCATTATTTTATTCTACCAAATAATATCATAAAGTATCATAGCCTATCTCCGTTTTTTCTTCTTATTTTTAAAATATTCTTCGTAAGTGCGTGTCATATAATCGCCTACTGATGATTATATGACACGCCTTATTGTCTTCCTTATTGTCTTCCTTAATGAGTCTACAGAAATTATATAATGTGACTGTTAGTGGAATATAAAAGTATATTTCTTTAATTTAAGATTTTAGGGGTAAAACATTTGGCAAGTATCCTGACTGTTGTGAAGAAGCCTCTAAAAAATTGTGAGTAGAAATTAAATCTGGCAAAAATCATGCTTCACTATACTGCGGAAAATTTCCATACATATATTGTATTTTCCTTTTCTATAGTATACATATGGCTAAAAATCCCTTATCACACCACTGGAACTTTTTCGTGAACTTAAGTGAGCAAGTTTTAAAAATTTTCCTATATTTTTATAATGTAATTAACTGCTAGTCTTTCAGTAAAATATTCTCTTACCATATGAAAATAGATTTTAGGGGTCAGGTAATTTTTAAAAGTTTTGAGATGCGTCAAACTTATCCATATTTTCAATCAACAATAGTTATAAAAACCAGGCATTTGAAAATATGAAAGTTTTACTGTGAGTTAAAGACTCTGTCTTCTTTAAAAATATGGTTCTAAATTGTTTTTAGCTTGAAGAGAATTTATTTATTTATTTTTTATTTCAACCATTGATTTTTTAATGTCATGCGATTGCAAGCAGACTTGCATCTGTACGTTAATGAATATACAATTTTTTTTTAGTTTTAAAATTAAGTTATAAAATATATCTTATATATTACATTAAGTTATAAAATATATGACCGATTTGAAATCAAAATTTCATAGTTATTCATAGAAAAAAGGGTTTTTTAAAAACAAAATTTAAATTTCAAAATTTTTTTGATAAATTAAACTTTAATTAAAATAGTTATAATAGGAATGGCATAATACTTCGTAATTTTAATTATACATATTTATACTCACAGTAAGATTTTCATACTTCGGAATAAATTATTTTCATTACTACTGATGATGGAAAATAGGGCTATATCTGACGAGTCTCTTAGCTTTTAAAAGGTACCTTACCCCTTGACAACTAAAAATCGAACATTTCGTTATTCCAGAACATTCTGGCAACGGTTCACTCGATGAAATTATTTTCAAAGCTATATCTCTTAATAGATCTATGGATCCTATTAAATAAAAGAAATACTTTTCAAGTAATCGAATGACGTCCAAAAATACCATAACTCCCAATTTATCTCAGGTCTGACCTTAATAGCATCCGATAGATTTTCTTCCGGGGCTCATATTGAAACAAGGCTATTACGTTTTATCTTAAATGCAATGACCATCCTGGACTACCAACTGGGACGGTTTCAAATGGATTATTCTTTATCTGTTCTATTTTCGATAATTGAACAGGTTCCGAGTGGAGAATCGTGTATCACCACTGCCTTATTGGGTCTCGAGAGACTTGACAGTATCACATCTCGCTAGATAAATTTTCGTCATTAGCAAACTATTCGTATACGTTTCTTGAAATTTAAAAGGCAAAAATTAAGACAGATATGGAGCTATATTTGGGTTGATACATCGGAGAGTGGGTAAAAATATACAATGTACTATTCTCCGCATTCTTAATGGGGCAAAAACAGAGAAATAAGAAACGAAAAACTTATAAATATCTCACTTAAAGTAGTACTTTTCCTTGGTTGTCCCGGAGAGTATAATTAATTAATCTCCGTTTATAACAAGTGAGAATAATATGTTAATATATATATATATATATATATATATATATATATATGTATATATATATATATATATATATATATATATATATATATATATATATATATATATATATATATATATATATATATGTATGTATATATATATATATATATATATATATATATATATATATATGTATATATGTATATATGTATATATATATATATATGTATATATATATATATATATATATATATATATATATATATATATATATATATATATATATATATATATATATATATATATATATATGTATATATGTATATATATATATATATATATATATATATATATATATATATATATATATATATATATATATATATATATATATATATATATATATATGTGATATCCTTGACCGGACGAAACTCAACAGGCTCGTACTTCCTAGTTTTTTGGATCCGGGTCAAGTCGTAGCCGGGTTGATCTTACTGTGTAGTCGTATCGGAACATGCAATGGCGAGTGACTGGGAAAGGCGTAGGAAGACAATCCATGCGAATAATACAGACATCTAAGATGATGGAACAGTCTCTTTATTTTCACCGTATTTTCGATGATTAAATATACTTCATTATCTATACACTGCATACTTAGTTTAGGATTAACATGGGGGAAAAGTATCGCTCGGGGGCCGTTTATCGGGAAGAATCTCGGCGACGCAACGCGCGCGTTATTTGACGGAGAGCTCAAAATCACGTCATGTTAGGTTGAGAGCAGACAAAAAAGACTACCGAGGCGCGAAAATCTCCCGCCCGAGTACGGGTCTATCAAACTTCTAATTTGTCAGAAATGGACGCGTAATTAAGTCACGTCATATGAGGTGATGGTCTCGCGATTCCCGTTATATAATGCTTATATAATATTACGCGCGTGCAACAGCTTTAGGGGAAAAATAGATTTATATTGGTTGAATTTAGGTCGCAATCCAAGGTTAAGGGGATGTATTCTGTTGCAATAGGATAAACGAATTTGAAAAAGCATGTTAGGAGTATTTAAAAGGATTAAAATTTGTTTTACTTCCCCCCCCCCTCTGGAAATGACTTACGTGAGGGGCCGACTCCCTCAGCAAGGCTCTCCATCAGGCGAGAACCGCGTAACAAAAGTTTAATTGGGACTAAAATTGAGGAGTAAATTTGAATAAAATTTTGAGGAATAATTTTGAATAAAATTTTGACTCAGGGGTTGACAAATTTAAATTTAGTGGTAATAACATCGTTGTGTGTCTGCTCAGGTCATGAATTACACAAAATAGCATAAATTATCACTAAAAAAGTATTAATACACTTAAATTACAGTTTGGAATATGTATGGCAATATTTAACTATTCACAAAAACTATGAATTGCACTTTAAAATGGAATGAGAGGAAAAAAAATACTTATTAAAACACACTAAATCACAAAAAAATTGTCAGTTTACACTTACAAATGGAATAATAAAAAAAATATATGGTTATCATGGACCACACTACTTCATAACAATTGTTTAAAAAACATATAAATACACAAAGTTTCAATAAGACAAAAAGGAATTAAAATTGTCTTTTATGGGTTTTATCATGAGATCCAGAAATCTTACATATAATAGGTTTTGTAAGAGGAAGTTGAAAAGATAGATTTTTTTTCAATTTATTTAATTTACGTAGACAACACACAGAGTATAACCATCAAAAATGGAGTCAAGAGGTGTTAGGCACCCCAAAGAAATCAAAAAGGAAAGAGGATCTCTGGTTCATGAGGTTGGTCATTATTCAGGTTTAGGCTTGATTGTGGTTATTAATATTAATTTGTTAAATTCTTGGTTACTATCTTCAAAGGTTTTTCTACTATTTTCAAATGCACCATGGAAAACAAATTAATAAGAAAAATTTTAAAAATACAGTTCAACAGCCCAAGTAACACAAAACCGTTGGCCAACCACTTTCGCGCATGGTTGACCAACGGTTGGTTTTGGAGTTAGCACGAGGGTGGCCCAATGGTTTGGCGTTCAGTTGGCCCAACAGTTGGTGTTCAGTTGGCCCAACGGTTGGCATTCAGTTGGCCCAGCGGTTGGCATTCAGTTGGCTCAACCATTGGATTTACAGGATTTGGCCGTTGATGTTCTGTTGGCCCAAATGTTCGATTTGTAGGGAAACGGTTGGCGTTCTGTTGGCCCAACGGTTGGTTTTGTAGGGAAACGGTTGGCGTTCTGTTGGCTCAACGGTTGGATTTAAATGATTTGGCCGTTGGCACGAGGTTGGTCAACAGTAGGCATTCAGTTGGCCGAACAGTCAACTTTGTAGGTAAGCCTACATTAAATTTATTTGGGGCTATTATGTATTTTTAAACCCAGCCAGCAACTCTTTGTTCATCAGGCCAATAGTCAAACTATCCAAGGTTCAATAGTTTGGACATTTTGCTATTTTTCAGCAGGTCGTTTACAAAGAGGATTTCCCCTTTTTAAACAGTTTATAAAGTTCTAGTATTTAGCCACAAATAATTTATATAAAAATAGTATATTCGAAATTCTATTTTGAATATATAAAATAGGATATTAAAGTATATTTATATAAAAATAGTGTATTCAAAAATGCTTTTTTGAATATACAAAATGGGAAATCCTCATTGTAAACGGTCTGCTGAAAATTAGAAAAATGTCAAACTATTGCCCCTTGGATAGTTTCACAATTGGCCCAATGAACAAAGAGGTATTGGCGGGGTTGAAAAATGCATAACTCTTTTCCCCAAAAAGTAGTTTGAAAACTGAAAAATTCACTCTTTTATGAAATCAAAAATTTTCCATAGTGAAATATTAAAATGTACAAAAAGCAACAATACATTTTAATTTTAATGTTATTTTTAACAGTTTACATTTTGCTTGACATTGTTTATATAAAGTGTTTTGTTTTAAACACTTTATATCTTTTTAAAGAGAATAAATCTTATAGATTATATCCTTAGTGATATTATAAATCTCATGCCACTATATATATATATATATATATATATATATATATATATATACAATTTATAATATCAATGCTACCTGTTGTTTTTAATCAGTCACTTTACTACAAATATAATTTTTTTTAAATAAACACCTTTCCATTATAATCAACTGGTGTCAAATTGCACACTCATGCTGAGTTAATATGACAAATACTTTTTGTAAGATTACCTTTATATAAATATTTTTTCATTATATATATATATTTATAAACACTTTATCTTCTGATTTGTCTTCAGGTCTGATAAAATATGTACAACTGAGGTCTGATTTTTAAAAAACTTTCCATAAAACTGTTATATCAATTTTTGGACTTACCTTGTTTAATATTTTAAAACAGCATCCTAATAAAGCATGTTATGGTAATTTTAATAAAACACAACTTTTCATCATTTTTTTTTATTTTAACAAAAAATTTAATAAAATTTAATTTTACACTGTCAAAAATACACAGTTCTTTTATCTCTCCCTCCTTCTCTGTCTTTCGAAAAAAGGAAACATTCCTTTAATAAGTCTTCAACAATTTTTTCCGTTATGACTTCTCCCTGGTGAGCCAGTCCGACAGAAGCTGTCAATAGAAAAATAAATTTGTACAGTAAATGAGTCAAAAGAAAAATAGCTATATATGCACCAAACAGTCAAACAAAAAATGCCTGATTAAGTTAGTTTTTTAAATTTTTTAGAAACAAATTAACTTATAAAATCTAACACTAGCATTTACTTCATAATCAAAAGTGTCTTAATGTTGCATGAACTTGTCTTAAATATTACTTCAGGTATGTATCAGTAAACGTTTATTTATTTGCTAAATTATCAAACCACAAAATAAAACAACAATTTCAAATATGCAAACTAAATTACATCAGAGAAAAATTAGACACTGTACAAATCTTTAATAATTTTAGTACATATTTATTTACATGAATATATCAACTCTCTGAAAATTTACTTAAAATTTAGACATGAAAAATTAAAATATCAAGAGCTATTGGCAAAAATTTCTTTACATTATAGGAACTAATCATCTTAAACTGCCTGCATGTATTTAGCAAAGTTTATTTTCATAAATTAACAGAGCAGAAAATTAAAGAATAATTTGAAATATTTGAACCAAATTAACATTAGTAAAATAAGACATTGTAGTATATGATAGATAAGATTAATATCCACATGCATTTTAATGATACAACATTGAAAAACTTAAGGTAAAATCTTCCTTTTCTTAACTACACAGTAAACAATATTTTCTCAGTAAAAGTCAAATTAATTCTGTAGCATCAAAAGCCCAACAGTTTGTAAATGTATGTTTGTCAACACAAAGCTTTTTATTAGCACAATATCATTAAAAAAAACCAACACTTTAATAATTTTAGACAATATTTATAACTCCACGAATATAAAAAAAATACAAATGTTTGTACAAAATATCAACCCTACTAATGCCTTTCTATCTACTGAACATCACAGTATCTATATATTTAAGTTGCTAAGCCAGGCGGATTCTTTGGGCTGTCTGGGAGAGAAAACTACTGCATCATTTTATTTCATTTTGGTCTTAAACAAAAGATTTTAATCTATAGATGTGTCAAATATGGTTTTTGTAACCATAATCTCTATTAATTAGCGATAATTTATAATCTAAAATTGCTTTCTGTACATGCTCAGCGACATGTTTAAATCTGGCTTTAGATACTCACTAAGCACGAGGCTGCATAAACTACTACATAACATGCTGTACTAATTAGATATAACTAAAAATTTAAAACACATTAACATAATGATTTACAAATACATATTTAATAAAGTGAATCAAATAATACTAGTAGGAAACAAGGGAAAATAAAAAAGAGTGAGGAACAAGACTTCAGTTTATAGAAATAGGCCAAGAATTCAAAGCAAGTTTTTACCTAGAATCAATCATTCATAAGATGATAACTACACTTCCAATTATTTCATCTATGGTACTGATGAGATCAGGACTGGCAGTCAAATAAAAATTACCAGAACTTCCAATTCATAATCTTATTTCCTTTGATTTTTCTTTATGAATCACATGCTGCATCCCAGTTCCTTGAATACATGATCTTATAGACAGCTAAAAATAGAAAAATAAGTCATATACCATGGGATTGTCAAAATACAGTCTTTAATATTATGTACAATCTTTATAAAATATATTGTCAAAAATATTGCTAAAAATGTAAATATTATAATAAGTAGCAGTTAATCAAATGTTAAAGACAAATGAATTATTTTAATGAGTGATCTGCATACTTCATAAATACTTTGTATTGATATTTTACTTCCAAACAAAATATTTCAACTTAAATACCTGTTCGAGTCTGAGACAGACAATTATTTTAAACTGAAATAAAATACAATTGCTAAGTTGATAGTAAGGAGAGAAAAATTACTGAAATTTCACCAAAGCAGACAGCTAATTGTATTTTATCCTTGTATTAATAGAGTAGATTTTCTAAATTTATGAAGTAAACTGTGAGATATAAACTTATAAACCACTTAAATACACTTAGAATAAAAGATTCAACTTCTTATATAAAATGTTCAGTAAACTTTAATAACAGATATTTGAGATAAATACAAGTTTACCATAATGTTTTTATTATAAATACTCTAGTTAGAAATAATCTTACTAAAAGTACAAGGTAAGAATCATTAGTAAACACCAAATTTGGTCAACTATTCAATTTAAAACTTTCTGAACGATTCGATTAACTAAAGTAACTCAACCATTTAAAATAAATAAGATAAGCAGATCCCTGATTTCAAAAAGTTTAAATACAACCATTCTATAAAGGATTCTAAATATACAGATTACTTATTGTGTTCTAAAAATAGAGAAACAGCAAATACAATTACAGTAGTTAAATTTATTATTCGAGGAAAGCTTTGGCTCTTTTTATAGAAGTTTAACAAAGTATTTTGCTTAAATTTACCAAGTTACGCTTCATTTTGCTATGCATTTTAGAAAACTACTTGATGCTACTAATTAGCCAAGTACATCATTTTGTTTACTAAATAAAAGTATATTACTAATAAAATAATATACTTACTCTGGAATTCTTCGTAATATTACAATCACGTGGAACGTGGAATGGCAGACATCCGTTTATTTTTACCGTTCCTTTATTCGCCACACGTGCAAACATTTCGCCAAACCAGTTTCTGTGGTAGTGAATAATGGTGTTACAAAGCAGCCAAATACATGCCAATTCGCAATGCATAGATACATGTGTCTAAATACATAATCGGGATCTTCAGTTTCACAGTTTGCAAAAGCGGGAAAAATCCAACTTTCTTAAAAGTTTTCCACAATTTTCCGATTTTATCTGAACTTCTATTAACGTTTTAATTTATTTCAAGTAAAGTTGGGAGGGGCATGTGCCTCCTGTGCTTCCCCGACGCTACGTCTATGATGCTCCTTATTAAACATTTTAAAATGTTTAACATTTTAGTAATTACTAAAATTCAAAATTACTTAATTACTAAATTAGCAATTACTTAATTACTAACTTAGTAATTACTAATTACTTAATTACTTCCCAAGTAACACACACCGTTAGCCCAACCCCATATTTTCATTAATTAATAATTATTAATTAGTAAATTATTAATTAATTTGTGATTACTAATTAATTAGTAAATATTTAATTACTATAGTAATTAAGTATTTATACTATAGTAATAATTTTTTCTAAAGTAATTATAAGTTTTAAATATAGTAATTACTAATTATAATTAGTAGTTACAAAAATTCAATGTGTTCTCTCCTTCTTTTAATGGAACTTTGTTTGATAAAAAAGCTGGCAATCCAGGCGAATAATACAGACATCTAAGCTGATGGAACAGTCTCTTTATTTTCACCGTATTTTCGATGATTAATTATACTTCATTATCTATACACTGCATACTTAGTTTATGATTAACATGAGGGAAAAGTATCGTTCGGGGGCCGTTTATCGGGAAGAATCTCGGCGACGCAACGCCGCGAGTTATTTCACGGAGAACTCAAAATCACGTCATGTTAGGTTGAGAGCAGACAGAAAATACTACCGACGGGCGAAAATCTCCCGCCCGAGTACGGGTCTATCAAACTACTAATTTGTCAGAAATGGTCACGTGATTTAGTAGCGTCATATGAGGTGATGGTCTCGCGATGCCCGTTATATAATGCTTATATAATAGTACGTGCGTGCAACAGCTTTAGGGGAAAAATAGATTTATATTGGTTGAATTTAGATCGCAATCCAAGTTTAAGGGGATGTATTCTGTTGCAACAGGATAAACGAATTTGGAAAAAGCATGTTAGGAGTATTTAAAAGGATTAAATATTTCATATATATATATATATATATTAATTAATTAGGGTGTTTCAATTTTCCTTAGATGTGATATTCACATGACTTTGCTTACGCCCCGAGTCTCAGTGATGTAAAAGTTATATATATTGAATTTCAAGAAGATTGGATAATATTTAGAGGTTGCACACTTTGATGAGTTTGTAAAAGTAGGCACAAAATACGCTTTTTAAATGGTAATTATTTTTATTGGGAAAACTAGAAATCACAGACTAAAATAATGTTAAAACTAGACAGTAAGATCAATAGATAGCATGATAAGCAAATCCCGTGTTATATTAATCAATTTTATCCTAACTTTATGAACTATTACTAACCGTATCTCCAGCTACCGTTTACCGAGCTCGGGTAATCAATAGAAGTACATGGCAAAGAAAATCCAATAGTCACTCTTTGAAAATCCTCCTGATTTGGTTTTGCATTGCATTAGTAAACTCTCGCCCTCAGTTGACATGGGAGTGTCAAAACATTGGAAGATAGAGTTGAAGTTCTAGTGACTGTTAAAGATTTTGATCATTTGCTTGGCGTACCTGTTGTCCTGAAATTCACTGGTGAACAGATGGCTGAAGTAGTTATTCGGGAAGTGGACCGATTTGAGCTACGTGAGAATATCATCGGTATATCTTTTGATACCACAGCATCTATTACAGGACTGATAGAAGGCGTATGTACCCCAATTGAAAGGGAATTCGGACGAACATTGTTGTGATTGGCTTGCCGTCATCACACCCATGAACTAATATTGAAAGGAGTGTTTGAGGAGTGTTGTGGCATACCATCAAGTGGTCCTGACATCCAGAATTTTCGGAAGTTCCAAAGTCTCTGAGCTTCACTTGATAAGAATTCATATACGAAGATGCTGGATGAAGAAAGTTCCGTTCAAGGCTTTCTAGTAGAACAACGAGTGAATATAGTTAACCACATCCAAAATATCCTAACAGACGGAAGTCATTTAATAGAAGACTAGAAAGAGTTATTACAACTCTCACTCCTGTACCTAGGAGGTTGGTCTAAAAACGACTTCCGTTTCAGGATCTCAGGGTCTCTGCATCAAGCAAGGTGAGTGGCTAAGGCAATATATGCATTTAAAGCGGTCCTCTTCTCTAAACAGTTGAATATTCCTCAACGAGAATTGAAAGGAATGAAATGGGTTTCACATTTTGTCAGCCTTATATACGTTCTTTTTTGGCACGAGGTAATTGTAAGTCAATGGGCTCAAAAGAATGATTTGGATTTGATGTCAAAAAAAGTGCTCTCACAGTTGCTAAGAAACACATTTGGTATCTGTCAGAAACAAACGTAGGATTGTTTTTTTGGACGAACGTATCAGGCTGATAAGGAAGATATGATTAGAAATTTAGAAACCAAGCCTGCAAAGAAAAAGGAAATGAAACGATTAGAGACTAAAAATCTACTTTTTGAAGGAAAAGACCTGATCCATTTCGTTACTAATAATACAAAGAAGTTCTCTGAATTGTTTCGGATCCACAACGTGACAGAATACTGCAGTGATTCTCTAAGAAGCCATGTGAACGTTCTTAAATTTGTCAATGATACCGCAGAAAAACGAATTGCTCTAATAAAAATGTTTTGTGAATCGGGTACTATCGAACTACAAAAACAATTCTTGTTGAGGGCAGTCGAGCGTCATAGAAAAGTTGTCACCAAGCCAACAAAAGAAGACATTGCATCGTTTAAAGTTGATTAATATAACACATTAGGGTGGTCCACGACATAATGTTAAAAAATAAAAGTGTAAGAATCTTCCTTCCACAAGCCCTATTTTGTTCCTCTGTATTCAAAATATATGAAAATAAAATTTCAGGCTAATCCGATAATATTAAGAGGTCGCTCATGATTTGTATTTTTAAAGAGCATATAACTTATTGGAAGGTCACTAGATGGCGCCACATAGCAAAAGAAATACTTCAATTTCATTCCATTACCAGATTTGTACCTGAACGTTTGTTTGTTATTTTATTCTGAATTTTGATCCAGAAGGAAAGTTTCTCAGAAAAAGGAAGTGTCTATAATGTAAATTTATGTGGCAATTATATATTTATATTATATCTAGCTATTTATTAATTTTTATTTGTTCATCTATCGGTGGTAATGCTTTCATTTTGTTTTCTGTTTAGATAGGGCTTCTACATCCAAAAACTTGAGAAAAGGCTCTACAAATTGGTTATTGGGTCCACCGAAGTGTAAACTGTCTACAGCTAGACTTCCTAGATGCCTTGATGTACTCCAATTGGTCCAATTCCATCATTTGGGTGGCAAAAATAAGCTCTCTGTTTGTTATAAACAGATATGTAAAGCAGTTACCGAAATATGGCAAAGGGCTAGAATACCCACTCAGCGGATAGACTCGTCCATCAGGAAACTTAAAAAACTGTATGAAGAATATCCAGGCCTAAAAAAGAATTAAAATAGAAATTCAGGAAAATATAGACTTAAAGAAAACATTTTGAAGGCTAAATTAGAAAAGTAATTTGATATATGTACAAAGGATGTCATCAGCCAAATAAGCAACGAAGAAGACATGTAATTCATTCAAAAGAATAAAGATGTTTTTTTTTTTTTGTTCTATGAGTGGAATTGAAATGAAAACTACACAAAAAGAAATAAGAAACAGAAAACGGTAAGATAATAAAGTGCTAACTAACGAATGATATGAAGAAAGAGAAGAAAATTACAAATTAGGGAAGAAAAAATCATTTCAGAAATATCAGACTCAGAAACTTCACATTCGATAGAATTTGAAAGTGAAGAAGTGTACCTGCCGCTGGCATCTACATCCCGATCCGATCTCAACAGTACAACTACAGGTCCCGAAGCTGCTGAAAAGAAATATGTAAAAAATATATTTAAGTCTCCTGAAGTTGTAGGTCCACTAGATCTTGTTAATATTTCTGATCGGAAAGCTGTATTCGTGGCTGGAGCTGTTGCACGTGCACATGGGAACGATATTTCTCCAAAAACCCTTTCTCGAAGCTCAATAAGGAGACATAAAAAAACAGGGAGGCAACAAGCTGCAAAAGCAGAAAAAAATTCTCTAGATGAACCTCTATTATTACTCTGAGATGATACGATGTTACCAGATATTGATGGATCAAAAACAAAAGTTGACCGAGTTACCGTTATTGTTTCAGGAAATGGTCAAGAGAAGCTCCTTGGGATTCCGAAGATTGAAAGAGGAACAGGAGAATTAGAAGCAAAAGCATGTATTGAGACAGTTCAGAAATGGAATACTATATCTCAAATTAAAGGACTGCTGTTCGATACTACAGCCGCTAAATCGTTTCAGAAATATCAGACTCAGAAACTTCACATTCGATAGAATTTGAAAGTGAAGAAGGGTACCTGCCGCTGGCATCTACATCCCGACCCCATCGCGATCCACTACAACTACAGTTCCCGAAGCTGCTGAAAAGAAATATGTAAAAACTATATTTAAGTCTCCTGAAGTTGTAGGTGCACCAGATCTTGTTAATATTTGTGATCGGAAAGCAGTATTCGTGTCTGGAGCTGTTGCACGTGCACATAGGAACGATATTTCTTCAAAAACTCTTTCTCGAAGCTCAATAAGGAGACATAAAAAACAGGGAGGCAACAAGATGCAAAAGCAGAAAAAAATTCTCTAGATGAACCTCTATTATTACTCTGAGATGATAAGATGTTACCAGATATTGATGGATCAAAAACAAAAGTTGACCGAGTTACCGTTATTGTTTCAGGAAATGGTCAAGAGAAGCTCCTTGGAATTCCGAAGATTGAAAGAGGAACAGGAGAATTAGAAGCAAAAGCATGTATTGAGACAGTTCAGAAATGGAATACTATATCTCAAATTAAAGGACTGCTGTTCGATACTACAGCCGCTAAATCGTTTCAGAAATATCAGACTCAGAAACTTCACATTCGATAGAATTTGAAAGTGAAGAAGGGTACCTGCCGCTGGCATCTACATCCCGACCCCATCCCAATCCACTACAACTACAGTTCCCGAAGCTGCTGAAAAGAAATATGTAAAAACTATATTTAAGTCTCCTGAAGTTGTAGGTGCACCAGATCTTGTTAATATTTGTGATCGGAAAGCTGTATTCGTGTCTGGAGCTGTTGCACGTGCACATAGGAACGATATTTCTCCAAAAACCCTTTCTCGAAGCTCAATAAGGAGACATAAAAAACAGGGAGGCAACAAGATGCAAAAGCAGAAAAAAATTCTCTAGATGACCTCTATTATTACACTGAGATGATAAGATGTTACCAGATATTGATGGATCAAAAACAAAAGTTGATCGAGTTGCCGTTATTGTTTCAGGAAATGGTCAAGAGAAGCTCCTTGGAATTCCGAAGATTGAAAGAGGAACAGGAGAATTACAAGCAAAAGCATGTATTGAGACAGTTCAGAAATGGAATACTATATCTCAAATTAAAGGACTGCTGTTCGATACTACAGCCGCTAATATTGATTTACATAAAGGTGTATGCATCAGAATTCAAAAATATTTAAGGACAGATCTTATTTGGGTTGCATGTCGTCACCATATAATGGAGATTGTATTATCCAGTGGGTTTTCTTTTATATTCGGCCCATCTGAAGTTCCAGAAACTGTAATATTTAAGCGTTTAAAGAAATAGATAAATCTGCTTATAATGCAGCAAATATATAACTATTTGACAATGTAAAATTTACCAAACCGAGAGAATATATGTTAACATTTCTACAAAAAGTACTTAAATCTCCAACTATGAGGGATAACTATAAAGGGTTTATGCAATTATCATTATTTTTTCTTGGAGGAGATAATAATAAATCAATCGTTTCGTGCTCCTGGACCCACACATCACGCTCGATGGACAGTTAAAAGTATTTTTGCACTAAAAATATTCTTTTTTCGAGAACAATTTAAGCTGTCATCTGAAGAATCTGGTAAGATTACAGAATTGTGCCTTTTTGTGAGCCTAATATATATTGAATATTGGAATGAAGCACCACATACTATTAAGGCCCCTTACAATGATATGCAGTGTTTAAATGACCTGAAGAAATTTCCAAATCCTTCTGTTGCAAATATAGCATTCTCGTAATATCCAGACACCTATGGTATTTATCTTGAGCACTTAGTAGAATAAGTTTTTTTTTATAAGAGTGTCAGCATTGACACAAAAGTGAAAATGATACAAAATCTTGATCGTCCACCAAAACCTAGTCGTGATTATCAACTGGAACTAAATAATGAAGAGTAAAATGTAAAGATCGAATAACTTGTGACTGAAAAGACAAAACAGTTTATTGATGCCATGGTTAAAGAAGGTAAAATCAAATCACAAGCTTTCATAGAAAAGTCACCATCTCAGTGGGAAAGTGATCCTTACTTTTGTGACTTTCAAGAAAGGTGCTTAAAGTTGTAAATGACAATGCGGAAAGAGCTATAAGCCTAATACAAAAATATAATGAAACCCTTATTAAAAAATAAGAACAAAAAAAATTCCTGCTCCGTCTAGTAGCAAACCACCAAAAGAGTTTTCCCAATACTTCCAAGAAATCTTTGTTAATTTGAACTTTTAAAGATTGAGCTTGAGCGACCTGTAAATATTATTATTTTGGAGTAAAAAATTGTTCGCATTATTTACATGTAAAATAATAAAATAAACCTTGTACAGCAATATATTTCGAAAGTTAATTTTTTTAAATTTATTTTTATATATATATATATATATATATATATATATATATATATATATATATATATATATATATATATATATATATATATATATATATATATACCAATTATTGCCAACACACGTGAGAGTAAAACATCTGCAGACTTAAAGATTTGTTCCAATAAGGGGTAAGCCCAACTTTGGACTTGATTACAGATAATACCTTCTTAGGAAGACTTTTGACCATTTTTTCTGGATTATATCAAATTAAATTTTTCTTTATTCCTGCATAAAGTCGATGCGAGTGGAGTTGCTGATTTGTTATGTGTTGGTCTAAACTTCAATCGTGTTTTCAATTCGTCCCAGAAATGCTTGACTGGTATGATATCGGGACTCTGAGAGGGCCACAATAATTGTTCCAAGTCTTTGTACCATTTCATAGCAGCTACAGTTATGTGGCACAAGATATGGTCCTCCTGGTAGAGTAAATCGTCAGCTCTGTGGTACTGCAACTGTAAAGGAATGGAGGAACTGTCTAGAATGTCAATGTGCCCTTCCTCTGGCATGGTATTCAGAACAGCAGCTAGTTGTGCAAAACCAGATCAGCATAAAACGGCCAGACTAAAACTCCACCACCGCCGAACTTTATAGTTGGTACTACACTCCCCAGTAGCAGGAGTTCTTCAAGTTATCTCCAGACCCATATTCTACCATCGGAATGGAAACATGTGAATATTTTCTGTTACTTAATAAGATTAATTTACTGTGGTCAATCGTCTAGTTTTTGCACTCTTTGCACCATGCTGATCTAATCCTCGAAAAGGGTTTTGTGATAAGCGGCTTTTGAACTGCCAATTTGAGATGATATCCAAGTGCATGAATTTTGTTTCGGACAGTATTATTGTAGACAGATGTACCAGTACTGATCTTTTACGGATGTTTTCGGCTGAGGATCGAAGGGTTTTTTCTGGTGATGCGTTGTAACACCCACACCTTCCTATCCATCAGTTTCGGCTTTCTTCTTGGTTGCTTTCTGGCTCTAGTAATGTCGAAATATCTCCACTTGTCAATATCATTGGTCACTGTTAAGTTTGGATTCTCCAACTCCACTTTTATAGCATCCTACTCTAACTCCCTGTTCAAAATCACTGACCACACTACGAGTTGTCTTACCACTTCCAATCAACTACTATACTCAAACACTACATTTTTATAATTATGTTTCGGTCGTCCATAGCAAGCGGCGATCTCAGAATATGCAAAATAAAAGAGATACGTAGATGTTCAGACAATTATTAGTAAATAGTGTTATATACATCTCGTTAGATTTTAATATTATTGAATGTTTAGTCATTGAATGCGTATCGGAAATTTTACATATATTTAGTCTTAAATCACACTGGGGATTATTATTTCTATAAACGTTTAAATTGCTTCCGATTTCAATGCATATATATTGCTTTTGAATTTATACACTTTGAAAACGACAAAGGTCGAATTTTATTTCTTGGCATCGATGCAGAACTGAAGATATCTTCACCCCGGGATATTTTCTGACATGTATGCTTCCAGCTCATTGCGGATATTTCTTACCAAATAAATGTTATTGAGTATCAAATGTTTATTCTATGCTAGCACATAAACTCCAGTATATTTTTATAGAGAAAAGTAAACACAGTAAATCGGATATACTTACAATAGAAATATTTATTACAGTTTTATAATAGTATATGATATATCTTTTGTAATAAAAGGAAAAAACTGAGGATATTAACATCTACCAACAAATTTTTAGATTTCGCTTTATAAAAATTATTTTTAAACCGCTCGTTTCTTTGATTTAGGATTTATAGAATTTATTACATTAACGAAGAAACACTGAAACATTTCTTGGCATATTTGTACAGATGGAAAGATTGTAAAAGAATGTAACCATAAAAATTTTAACTGCGATTTTTAAATGCAAAGAAATATCGTTGTTAATAAAATTTTTATTTTCAGCTGAGCAAGTGTATACGTGAAACAATCTTGCAAATATGTATATTTAAATTATTAGCAATATGTATCAAACATTTTTAATGTTTGCCAGAAACAGCTTTATATTTTGAATTTAGCAAACAATTTTGAAACAAATAAGATACCCTTGATGGTTATTTCAATAGTATCTTTATACTAAAAATAATTACAAGATAAAAAGAACTTTTTTATATATCTCGATTTTAAATTTTCTGTTGAATCATATAAACTTGACAATTCTATGTATTAATAAATACTTAAAAAAAATTTTTTTTTGATGAATTATCCCATAAACTTGAAAGAAAATGATCAAATGGGTAATAAAGAGAGCAATTATGAGAAATTTTCAAACAACAAAATTAACTGAAAATTAATTCAATTCCGCTTAAAGATGGCTAAAAGTATTAAAAGAATGCATTGTCATCGCGTTCTGAGGTATTCTAAAAGTTTCAAATGTCTAGTTGTTCGGAAGTTAGTTAAAAATCGATTGCAAGATTTGTACTGGATAAACACACAGACAAGAAAGCGAGTTAATAAAAACATGTCAAAAAATATAATTTCATGCTCAAAATTTTATTCACCCCGATTTTCGTACTTTAAGACTTTCAATGTATTATAAGTTTCTAAAGTAAAATAAAGTCTATACTCAATACTTATGGGACGAATTTACGCTTACTTGATTACTCTCGACATTGTGATCAATCACAAAATATGATTATGCAGTTAAAGTTCATCGTTCACCGCTCTACTAAAATGAATAAAGTATATAAAATACAGAGATGTATTTTATTGTATTATGTACAACTGTGTTTTAGAAGATTGTATACTGTGATTGTGACTGTATACTTTTGCATCTACTTAAATTAAGTACTGATTAATAAAGTACGCGTGTACATTAAAGTACAATGTATTAGTTCTGAGAGTTGTTTAGATTCTGATGTCAGGTTGCATTGATGTTGCTTTAATTTCATTTGTAAAAAATACATTTACAGACCACACATGGTAGTGGAGCACAGTGAGAGAGTTTATTTTTTCACATTTATGGATGTCCGATAGGATCATAAATGTTAACTGTGACAGTGAAATTGACTTAAAATATTTATTTATTGTGGGAAAATTTCTTAATAATTATTTCAATTATTAATGTAATATTAAGTATCTCAATACGTTACGTACAATCGAAATATTCCCTTTTTTTGTATCGTGGTAGCACACAGTCATTATTACATTACAATTGCGTTGTGTCCTTTCATGATTGAAAACAACTTTGGTTTAAAGTGACAGAATAATTTATTGATTATTAAACACATAAATAATACTGATACATTCAATCTCCTACTAAGTCTCATTAAACATTCTATACTCATCTCAAGTTATCATTACTTATTACAACATATTTCTTCAACCTTAAATACTCATTAGCATCAAACATTAAATCTCATTGAACACTCTGTAGTCATCTCAAGTTATCATTACTTATTACAACATATTTCTTCTACCTTAAATATTCATTAGCATCAATACAACTTCACAATATATTCTTATTCAAAGAACTAATATTAACTCATATTTAATTCAACACATTATACCAATTAACTCCCCTTTTCGAATTATCATTTATTATTCGCTAACTTCCATTATCAAATTACTTTACCATCGTGCTCTAT
Organism: Dolomedes plantarius; assembly: GCA_907164885.2. Taxonomy (NCBI): domain Eukaryota; kingdom Metazoa; phylum Arthropoda; class Arachnida; order Araneae; family Dolomedidae; genus Dolomedes; species Dolomedes plantarius. Next base: position 150,090,993 of record OU015495.1, read on the forward strand.
ATTAAATTATTGACGGCTACGCTATGAGAAGCAATGAAGGTAAAATATGAAGAGGAAACAAAACGACAGTGCATCTACAGAAGATTACTGGATCACTTTTATGGGCAGCTGGCACTCGTAATGACGAACTTCGATGCACTCTCACCGCACTGGAACTTGGGCACTCTCTTCGTAGGGTACAGGGCTCCTTAAATCTTATAGATACTCGGTACACGAAACTGGGGCACTCTCTTCGTAGGGCACAGACCTCCTTCAATCATTATAGATACTTGGTACAGGAAACTGGGGGACTCTCTTCGTAGGGTACAGGGCTTCTTCAATCATTGCAGACACTCTGTACAGGGAACTGGGACACTCTCTTTCTCGGGCTCTTTTGCATGGGCCACGGCTTACATAAGTATCATCGGGCGTGCTTCGTACATACTCGTCAGGTTGATACTATATCTGTCTCTAACTCCTAACTACTCTCTTTCTTTTTTGCCTATTCATCTTATTTAATATTATTTGTCTCTTATTAATTCTGGCTCCGCCTCTTCCAATTCCATTGGTCATATTATTCCCACGTCATCGCAATTCGTCCGTGGCTGCCTCTTCTCAATCTCCTTATCACCAATGCGCATTGAGGGTGAGATTTATAAAATTCTCCCTTTTCCTTAACTTTTCCCATGCTCCGACGTCACCGAGCAGGGTGGTCCGTTATCTTATACTTTTATCTTATACTTTTATTTCTTCCTACTAGCCCAATCTTCTATCTTTAATAGTTTCAGTTTATTGTTGGCTTTTCTCCCCTTCTCTTTTATTGTCCTTCATTTGCTTCCTTGCCCTGTTTCTTTCTTGTATTTTGCAATTATTTCACTTCGTCCCGTAATTTTCGATTCTCCTGCCCTTGGCCTTGACACTACTGTCATATCCCTATGACATTAACAGATGATGGTGTGAGGAAACCCAGAGATATTTTTTCCATATATTCAGAAACCCTGAGTGCTTAACCCTGAATTAGAAGAACTGTACAAAAAATAATATAAAAATACAAGATAATTAATTTGGAAGTATGTCAAGATTTGAAATTGCTGGAATATAGACATTGTTAAAAAAGAAGAAATAATATAGTGGTTTAATATGTATGAATCATAGTTTAAATTTCTCAGTAGTTAAAAAATTATACCAATAAAATAATAACAATTTAAAATTATATCTTGGAACTAATTGATTCATAAGACATTCAACTCTATAATCATCTGTGGCATACTAATACATCTCACGAATGGTTAGATGTATTAGAATAAGGGATATATTTTAAATATTCACAACTTATTAAAGATTATCATGTTCACGCTTTGATTGGACTTCTTTTGGGAAACTGGCCTAGTTTGTGACAACACTGCAAATAGTAGCTTCTAAGTAAGGTTTTAGCAGTTTTGCTGCTTATTATATCGTTGTTATACAGAAATTACCGCTGTCTAAATTGATTAACAAAAGAATCTAATCCAATAGTTCTATTTAATGTATCTTCCTAACATCTTAGCTTTTTAGTAAATCTCTTTCCCCATATCACGATGTTTAGCTACGTGGCTCTGCTTGCATTGTCGGAATCGGTGACCTAGGCAGGATTCAACATAGTAGAATAGACGACATGCTGGATTTCCTCTGCGTAGTATTCTTTTTAATCATCAGATATCCCTGTACGTCATCAATCGCTAATCTTGATATTTGTATAAATGGGTGGTGTGATGTTTGAAATTCAGTCCACCAGTATGACGTAATATAATATTTGCTTGATTCCTGCACCTGCAATTGTTTGCATGCGTGATATTATATTTTGAATTATTCATACTTTACAGTAACTGAAGACGGCAACTTCTATATTTTTTTAGTCAATATGATGGAATACGTTTATAGGTTGTATTTAGGACAAGGAACCAGTTATATACAATTTAACTTCGCTGGGATCGCCGAATAGTGCATCTTCTGAGATTGTCGAGTAGGGCATCTCAGTCTCTTGTGATAAATATTTTGTCTTCTAATTCTCAATAAATGTTCATGTTGTTCAACGCCTGAAGTCTATAATCCAAAAGAACCAAACGTCACAGGCGGTTTATCTTTTGACGCTAAAGCAATAAACATGTCAATTGCAAAGAATTTTGCATAACATGCAACAAGAAAATACAGTCACATAAAGTCTTATATAGTCACATACAGTCACATACAGTCTTTTTTATAGTTAGTTTTTATGCTCTGAAACGTGATAAACATCAAATAAATATTTACCTTTAATCGTATTAACAGTTAAATTTATTATTTTGATAACTGAAAACCTACATTAAAGTGATCATTTTTCCCAAGTGCTTCCGAAGAAATCTCACATTTGGTAAATTTAGAGGCAACAGCAAAACACAGTCATGCCGAATTTCAGAAAATTTAAGAAATATTTGTATTCAGTGAATCAAAAATTATGTATACAACCAAAATATGAAATATAGTATATAAAGTATATTTTTTAAAATAATGAGACCTCTTTAGATAACTGGACAAGTTCTGTTGGGAGATTTCGGAGAAAATATTTGGAAGGCTTCGAATATAAGTCGGGGTAGGAGATCGTTCAAGTGTTCCCGACCAATGCCAAGAAAAATAATGAACTGTAGACTACTGGTTTCACAGCCGGATATTCTTGTTTGAATACGAGTCCTGCTCATTTCTTCGTTCCGTTGCAAAAAGTACCGCAGTTTAAGTGCATAATCAAAAGTATTTAATACAATCTTCGATTTAATGTACTCTCCTCCAACTAAAGCTGTTCGATAAATTTCTCTCCTAACACAATTAAATGGACTATAGGTTATAATCCTATCACAATTAAATGGACTATAGTTTAATTCCTCTACCTATAGTGGATTCCTGGCCCTAATTTCCATTAGGCCCAGTAGGCACGGACCTAGGGGCCCCCGAATGTTGAGGGCCCTTAAAATTTTTATTTTAAAAGGAAAAAATAAAAAAATTCCCAATTGAATTTTTTTTTAAATTTTACCTTTTTTAACAGCAATTTTTTTCTATATCCTGTCAAATTTGATTGATTGGATCATCATATGTATAATTATATGTATAGTTCATCATATTTATGTTATAGTGTATATAAGGGAATAAGTTTTTCTGGCATTAAAACACTAATGATGGTTGTATTAGTGTTTTAATGATGAAGTTAATAAGTTGTATTGCTTTTTGTTATGTTATTTGATAATGTTCTTGGCTTCTACGCTTGAACATTATGTTGAAAGTGTGATGTCTATGTTGAAAGCGTGATGATATATAACCAAGAATTGGCTATATGTCATCACGCTTCTTTGTGATAACATATAGCCATTTCTTGGTAAAATATCATCACAATGATTCATTATTATTTTTTTGTGCGTCAATTTTGGAAATTTTACGCCCACATCAGTGTTAGGGGTTCCCCATCCCGAGTTGTGCCTATAGTCAAGAATTTTCTAAATTGGGCCCTGATGGATTCGGCAGGAATATGTTCGGCATAACAAATGACATGCTGAATATTATTCACGTAATAATATGTTTAATCTTTAGATATTGCAGTATATTATCAATTATCAAAATTAAATTTCCCCCATAGAGCTGTTCTCTTTATGCACAAAAAAAGGAATTGGTAATTGAAAAGAACATTGCAAAACCTTTGAAAATATAATGAAATAATTGGCCAAGAAACAAAAAAAATATCCCTTCATGAAACACATATAAACAAAAATATTTTTTATTTTCTTTTAAGAACCAGTAAAATCAATGAATAACCAAAAGTTTCAAATTAATTATTTGATAAAAATCTTTCAAAATTATACTATTAAGACATTATCGCCTCTCCAGTTAGCTCAGCTTATTTCATTAACGCTGTCATCATATTCCAATAATATTAATATTCTGAAGATAAACTAGACTTGAGACACTTCTTTAATAAAATGACAGCAGCTATTTAAAGAAGATATCTACTTAAACCGCTCTCTTTAATGACATTTTAATGGCTTCAAATTTCGGCTTCATTATGGAAACCTGCTGTAGGGATGAGTGACTTGTAATGACACTTAATGCTATGATATGTCAGAATGCAATGTTGAGGCATATTGAAAAAGATAATTTGTTTACTTGATGAGCTGGCTAGAAAGTTAAAATTATTTTACTAACATTACCCTGTGGAATATCATTAGAGGATAAATATTTACGCAATTCAGGAAAGACTGTTCCCTAAACTAAAATAATTTTCGAAAACTGTTAAAAGTGACGCATATAATGTATGTGTGTATGTACGTGTATGTATATATGTGTATTTTTGTATGTGTATATATGTATGTGTATGTATATGTATGTATGTGTATGTATGTGTATGTATATGTATGTATGTGTATGTATGTGTATGTATGTGTATGTATATGTATGTATGTGTATATATGTATCTGTATGTATGTATATGTATGTATGTGTATGTATGTATGTGTATGTATGTGAATATATGTATGTGTATGTATGTGTATGTATATGTATATGTATGTATGTACGTGTATATATGTATGTGTATGTATATGTATGTATGTATGTGTATGTATGTGAATATATGTATGTATGTACGTGTATATATGTATGTGTATGTATATGTATGTATGTATGTGTATGTATGTGAATATATGTATGTGTATGTATGTGTATGTATATGTATATGTAAGTATGTATGTGTATATATGTATGTGTATGTATATGGATGTATGTATGTGTATGTATGTGTATGTATGTATCTGTATGTATATGTATGTATGTGTATATATGTATCTGTATGTATGTATATGTATGTATGTGTATGTATGTATGTGTATGTATGTGAATATATGTATGTGTATGTATGTGTATGTATATGTATATGTATGTGTATGTATGTGTATGTATGTATATGTACATACATACATGTATGTATGTGTATATATGTGTATGTATGTATGTGTATGTATGTATGTGCATGTATGTATGGTATGTAGGTATGTATGTGTATTTATGTATGTGTATGTATGTGCATGTATGTATGTGTATGTATGTATGTGTATGTATGTATGTGTATGTATGTATATGTATTATGCGTATGTACAGTACTGGCCAGAATGGATGACTCATTTGTTTTTTCCCATTCATAGTGACGTATTGACGCGAGATGTTCGTTTTGGCTGTCTGCCAAAGTGCAGGTGTTCTTGCTTTTCATTTCGTTAGTTCATTAGTTGTGTTCGCCGTGTGTTGACGTACAAATTTTTGCAGAAGGGTGAAATAATATAAAAATGCCTGGTAAAAGAATTTCAAGCGAAATGCATGCACAAATAAAGATTCTGAGCGAAGAAGGTTATAATACTCGAGAAATTGCTGCCAGATTGCAATTGGCACAAAAGACAGTTTCCAGGTCTATAAGCAAGTTCAAAACAACCGGAAATTATGGATATTCAAAGCCAAAAGGTCGTCCCAAGAGCACAAGCAAGCGCATGGATGAGTCCATAATTTTGGCAGCGAAGAAGTCACTCAGAAAATCGGCGAAAGCAATCCAAGCTGGTTTACCAAAATATGTTAATATTCCTAGCCAAAGGACAATCCACAGGAAGCTATTCAATGCCAATTTAAAGTCTTACAAGCCTGCTAAGAAACCTAAATTGTCTCCCAAAAACATTGTTGACGGACTGACATTTTATAAAAAGTATCAGGATTGGACTGTGGAGTAATGGAAATGTGATGTTTTCAGACGAGACACAAGTATCGCAGTTTTATGCATTTTGTAGAAACATACGACGGCCTCCAAATAAAAGAGACTGTCAACGCTACATTATCCCCACCGTGAAGCATGCTGCAAAACTCATGGTCTGGGGAGCCATTTGTGCCAAAGGAAGATGTGGACTGTGGTTCATGCCTGAAGACACATCAATTAATGGAATTATTTATCTCGATGTGCTAAAAGATAAGTTACCACCGTTTATGAATATCAACCAGTGCACACACTTCCACCATGATGGAGCACCTTGCCACCAGACTAAAGCTGTTAAGACATGGATTGCAAAGCAGGGGTTTCAATTCCTTGGGCCGTGGCCCAGAAATTCCCCGTATCTAAACCCAATCGAGAACTGTTGGGTAATTTTAAAGCGCAAAGTTGCTGAGCGCAACCCCACTTCACTTTCGGACTTAAGAGAAACAATAAAACAAGTGTGAATTACAGAAATTACACCAGACTATTTCGAAAAATTATGTATTTCCATGCCTGATCGTATCCAAGCTGTATTGGAAAAAAAAGGTTTCCATACCAAATATTGAACCCTTTCTCAATTATGTATGTATACTGTGCTTATATAACTAAAATTAATAATTCCCATAAAATAAATACTTAGTTAAATGCAATTATTCTTGTGCATTCATAAACATTACAGTTTTTTGTGGTGAGTCATCCATTCGGCCAGTACTGTATGTATGTGTATGTATGTGTGTATGTGTAAGTATGTGTGTGTATGTATGTGTATGTATGTGTATGGATGCTTGTGCATGTAGGTGTAGTTATGTACATACATGTATGTATGTGTATGTACGTGTATGTATGTACGTGTACGTACGTACACATACGTACATACATACATACATACATACATACATATAATCTCAGATGAATTAATGAAAGATATTTATGTGAGTGTGTGTTTAATATCTAATTATGTGATACTGAAGAATAGGAAGAGGTGAATGTATGAATTAGTTGATAATCCTACTACAAATATATATATATATATATATATATATATATATATATATATATATATATATATATATATATAGATAGATAGAGAGAGAGAGAGAGAGAGAGATAGATAGATTGTGTGTGTGTATAGGTTGTCTAATTAATTGAGTACTGGATGTTCACATAGCAATATAGGACTATGTTCACAAAAGCATTTAGCTTCTTTTTCTTTAATCGTTTAGGCTGAACTAAGATGCCATGTTTCTCGTTTTTTCATTTGGCGTGACATTAAATTTAGTAATGATCTATTAACGCCTTGTTATAACTGATGACAGCGTATGTTTAAGGCATCAAACTTTTTGAAAAACGTCTAATACGAGTAAGTGTTAAAATGTTAGATATATTTAATTTTTGGTTTTCATATACATTTTACTTAGTAGGGAGCTGTTGTTTGCCGAAAATCAAGCAGGGCGGTCGACCTGCAACGCCAAGCTAAAAAAACAAAATAGACGCCAAATGAATAAACGCGCCAAATACAAAATTTCGGCAGACCGCTGTACTGCTTATATACTCTACCCCTCTTGCTCCTATACTTCACATGTTAAAGCAGGGTGCGTAAATTATAAAATTCTGAATGAACCAAGCATCGTACAAAATTAAAACAAAAAGTAGAAGAATCTTATCATCGAGTTCTTTAAATTGAGATAAAAATTAACCGAGATACGGAATTTTTTATTTTCTGTAAAGTTAGGAATTTTGGTGGAATCGAGTTTTCACCAAGAATTGTTTTGTTAACATTTTAAGATGACCTATCGATTTTAATATTCAACAGATTCCGGTGAGGCTTGGTTTTTTGGATAAGTTATTTGCTAACTTAAAGTCTTTTATATGTTTCAGTTAAAAACAATACTATCTTTAATTAGCATAAAACTGTAAAATTAGCATCTCTGGGCGATAGTACGCCAAAATGGCAACCATTATTCAGCAACACTGCTATTTTATCAACCGTTTAATCACAGAAGAATTACGATTGTCGCCCAGTGGCTAAGTCATCGGCCTTTCACGCCGTGGGCGCGAGTTCGATCCCGTGTAAGACTTGGTTGTGTTCTGGAGAATTTTTAATTATTTTGTATATGTATGCCAGTATTTGTTTGTTTCTTTATATGTCCATAGAAAATACTAAGGATTGAATTCAAATAATAAAGATTAATTATTATTCATATTTCACTTTTTGCTACAACTACGTGGGTTTGCAAAATGGAGAAATATTAATTTCTCAATAAAATATATATATACGTGTACAAAATATACGTATAGCAAATCATTAATCTATGTATATAAAAGAGAATGTTTATGTGTGTGTCCTTTATTCGTTCCCGAACGGTGCATCAAATTGAGATGAAATTTTGAACAGATGTTGTTCTCAATCCCGCGGAAAACACTGGGGAGGGGGGTAACACATCCATAGCACCTCTAGAAGGCAGGTGGAACATATAAAAATAATAGATAACGACTAATATTGTGTCGAATCCATTGTTTTCAGGGTCGCTGAGATTAATAGTGACACTTCCGACGACGCTTAAGTGCAATATCAGCCCCCCCCCCATCAGAATTGGGGGTAGGCGGGTAGGCTGGGGGGGAGAAAGGGTGAATATAAAATGTCCGAAATGACCGAGAATAGTGTAGAATTTATACTTTTCGGGGTCACTGATATGAATAGTTACACTTCCGATGCCGTTTAAGTGAGAGTTCAGACCTCCCCAGTATTTAGGGGGGAAGCAGGGGGAGAAACGGTGAATACAAAATGTCTGAAATGACCGAGAGTAGTGTCGAATCCATAGTTTCGGAGTCACTCAGGAGAATATAGGAAATCAAAAATGTTGTTTATCATCAAGTTTTGAGTTAAATTAATAATACAGTGAATTTGTAATTTTACTTTATCACTTGTATACTATATTTACTTTTAAATATCTGTAAATTAAATAACTTAAATGTTACACTATATGTAGAATCTGTTTCTTTTCCTGTGTAATAAAAAAATGAGATAAATAAATACCTGGGCACCGCCGGGCAAACAGCTAGTGATGTTTAAATAGAGTTTAGTACGATATTTCTCATTGTGTTTATAAAGATTGAATAGAATAGAAAAATGACATACAAATTACAATTAAAACGAAAAAACAACCAGGCCTATTACAGAGATTCGAAAAATCAAAAAGTGCTACCATTACGTTAACAAAGTGACACATTTGTAACTGATGACGAGACTCCGGGTATCAGGCAATTGTTTGCCTACAAAAGCCCAGTTTGTGAATGGTTATTTACCTATTTAAAAAAATAACTGCTATCCACTAAAAAAACTTTTAAAAAGTATAAAAACGCCAAGCTTCAAAACAAAAGTTATGACTAAAAAATGGTGTGATATCAAATATCCAAGCTTATTAAGTTCTGGTACTTAATTTCGTAATCACGAATTTTTCACATCTAAGTGAAGTCGTTAAGCATGACTTGTTGATAGAAACCCCTCTTCCCTAGACCAAACTCCTCATAACCTGTTTATGAAAATTTAAGTTTTAAATATTTATACATGCCAGGCTTGGCGGCCGTCTTAAAAATAAAATCATAAAAATAACAGTAAGGAAAAAAATAGTTAATGGGAATTTAAAATATCAATTTCAGATTTTAACTGCGCACTTCGGTGCTCTGTAAGACAGTATGTTTATAGCATCATTCCAACAAAAAGTACGGCAAAAAATGGTGTTATATCCAATTTTACTAAGCACTGGGACTCAATTACATTTCTTAACAGATTTTTAATGGCATATTAGTCATTTTAATTAGTTTTCTATTTGAAGTTAATGTATGATGTCAAACAAAACAAACCGATAGCTAAAAACAAAAATAATAAATAATGTTGTCATTCCCAAAGCAAAAATTTTGCATTAAACAACAAAAAAATATGAGTACCATGCTTTGGAGTTACGTTGCTCAAATGTAACGTGAAAAGAAATTTCAAATTTATAGAATAATTTGTGACTATCTTAAAATTGCTGCTACATTCATTTTAAAAGTAACCAAATAATAGGACACACATATTTTGCATAAATAACTAAAATGAATAATTTATACAACTAAATAACATATTTTCGACGTTTCAACAGACAAAATTTATTTATTCGAAATACGAAAAGACGACCGACAAGCCTGGCATGTATAAATATTTAAAACTTAAATTTTCAGAATCGTGTTATGATGAGTTTGATCTAGGGAAGAAGTGTTTCTTTCAAAAGTAATGTTTAACCACTTCACTTAGATGTGAAAAATTCGTGATTAGGAAATTAAGTATCAGAACTTAAGTTTGGATATTTGGTATCACACCATTTTTTAGTCATAACTTTTGTTTTGAAGATTAGCTTTTTTTTCCTTTAAAAAGTTATTTTAGTGGATATTTACTTAAATTGTTTTTCTCTGAGCGGAAGAATGTTTATAATAAAAGAAATGAGTTGCTCGAAAAAAACGTTTAATGCAAATCTAAATTATAAATAATTAATTACATCTCTTGCACGATATATGGAATTAGGCAAAATGGCATACGTAATTTCAAATTTCATAGGATACTGTTTTAATAAAACTTATATTTCTGTTTTTAGAATTAATAAAAATGGTTGCGATATATTCATCTTGGTAAATTCTTTCTATTTTTCAAACGCAGAACTATCCTGTCTTGAGGATTAAATGCTATTTTGTTCTTTTGTACGCATAGTTTGGGTAAAGTATTGTAAGTAATATATCTAGTATTATAAGAAAAATATATAAACAAGATATTATTTTAATAAAATTTCTAATTCATTTGGATACGTTATTATTGCGTGACACAAAAATATTAACAGAATCTGTCGTTATGTAGAAAGAAATACTAGAACATTAAACAGAGCTGAAAAATCTTATTAACTTAAGTATTTAAAGTAAATTTTTCTGTACCTTGTAGAAAATGTTCAAGGAGAGACCACTACCAGAAATATAAGTCATCGCTAGCTTTAGCTAGCTTAAGCCTTATTGAAGTTATTGAATACGATATATGATGCATGTTTTAAACTTTTCTATTAAAATCTAGCGTTTAAAAAAATCGCAGTATTCGAATTAGCATTACAGTTTCTCGAATTTTTATCACATTCTAAAGAAAACATGGGAGGATAATGAGAATAGTATATTAGTTATGAAATCATCAATTAGTTAAAATTTACATCGTTTCATAATTAATGTAATACAATGTTTTGTACTCATACAATGTATTACAATGTTCCATAAGCATAAGTTTTTTTTTCCTGCTTTATACGTCTTTCTTAAAAAGCTATTTTAGACATTATTTTCCTGTATCCATTGAACATTCTATGATGACTGAAAAATTCAGCAAATCAGGTGTATTTTAACTGTACAGCAACAGACAATTCCCTCCCCCCCAAAAAAAAAATTATAACAATATGCTATTTCCTTTATAATACTTTACCATATATTATTACGTTGTACGCCTTTGATGAAAACAATTTTATCATTTGGTTCATATCTATAAAAATATCCAAATAATGAAGGATGGTTGATGCATTGTGTATTACCAAAGAAATGTTGCTGCAAAGCGGGTGCTTTTACCAACGTAAGTGTGATGGTTTATAAGGAATTCAATTTTCACGTTACGTGTTCGCAGTATTTTCCAGTACTTTAAATTGCAGTACATTTTTATTTATTTTGTTTTTTTTGCGATATATATATATATATATATATATATATATATATATATATATATATATATATATATAGATATATATATATATATATATATATACAATATTATAATATTTGCATTTTCATCGATTTTTTACATGTTTAAGTACATGTCTAAGTTGTATAGGCAAAAAATATACTTTTGTTAGTTATTCGAACACTAGGTATTGTTTATTTTATTTTCAGTGAATTCAAATAAAAAGTATTCAAACTTTATTTCTCCTGGAGGTAACTCATTTATTTAGTACTAAATTTAAGCTTTTATTAATATTAATGTTAAGTTAAAATTCCCATAAATTAATTTTTATTCCAGCTGAGGTTTAAAAAAAGTTAACTGCAAGAAATTACTGACGTTTAAAGAACATAAAGTACCTACATACACCAGAAACTTAACAATCGTAAAGGAAAATTAATTGAAAGAAATCAATTTACACAAAAGTGTCTGATCAACATAAATTAGGGTGGTGTATTAATTCCATCCCTCCAGCTATGTGATAATAATTGCTGTGCACGATCCCCATTAAATGCCATCCGCATTAACTTTGAATTAATTGGGTACATGACCTCAAAGCCAGCGATGAAAGATACCATCAAGTTGAGCACAAATATCACCAGTGAGGCAAATCTCTTATCGACTTTCCATTGACGATGATCACTTCAGGGCCACTAGGATCGTCATGACCGACGGTAAAACGCCTTCAACTGGACCACGCCCTGTAAACAGAAATTCAATAAATTAATTGCAGTGTAAATGAAAGCGATTTTAAAAGAAAAAGCAAAGTGGACGGATTAAAGGATACAGGAAAGTTAAAAGTAGATAAAATGCAATTTACGGTTGTATGACAACATTACGACCTCTAATCCACGTGCTCAGTAACCTAGATTCGTCAAAATAACTATAGCGTGAAACTCGGCGATATTAAGAAAGTAATGTTATATAAGAGAGCTTCGTCAAATTTTTCCACAAGGGCTGATTAGACAGATACCTACAGTTTAAAGGCGATTCGGACGGTTACATACATTCATGCCGACAATAGTACTCGAACCCACAAGGGCTGATTAGACCGATACCTACAGTTTAAAGGCGATTCGGGCGGTTACATACATTTATGCCGACAATAGTACTCGATCCCACAAGGGCTGATTAGTCCGATACATACAGTTTAAAGGCGATTCGGACGGTTACATACATTTATGCCGACAATAGTACTCGAGCCCACAAGGTCTGGACCGAATGGCAGTGTCCTAGCCATTCGGAAATCGCACAGTTATGTTAAGAAAAGAAGGAAAGGAAAATTTTAAAATGATAGAGTAAAGTCACACACAAATAAAAAATCATCTGGAATGCATAGAAAATTGATGCATCAAGTTCGCCACCTCTGAAAAAGAGGTTTAAATTTAAGAGTATAAATCTAAGATATTTATTTTTTAATGTAAGAAGGGTAGTACAGGGAAGGCGAAAGCAGAAAAAAGATCGTCAGAATGCATGACATATTGCTAACTGTAAACTACGCCTTCTGTAGCACAATTATCTTTCAATGACTTTTGTATAGATATAGCATGTTAAGGAAAAGGGAAGAGATTGGTCGAAAAGGTACAGGAATTCTCAGAGTAATAAGAATTTATTTTAACAGACGCTGCTGTGGGACATGAAGCTAAATTGAATATTAGAAGAGGTGAATTAGCAATGGGAAGGCTGTGTACAAGTTATGGATAGAACATGCTCATTCTACATGCTGAAAAGGTGACAGGATTCGTTAGGTATGGTAGCAAGAGGATGCTGTTGCTTTAGTTCGAGCTAAGAATCAATTGTTCCTAAGAATGTACCTGTTGTGAAGGATCCACAATGTGAACATTTTGTCTCCTTCCAACAGTAGCCATTTTGTTTTTCCGTCAACACGTTTGCGGGTCATAAAACGGCCATATTGGATACACCTGCTCCAATTTTCCAAGAAACATCGCACCCCCCTGAATTCCTCAGGACGGGAGGAAGAAATTCCAGGAAAGACTCAACGGACAGCCAATTTTTGCGGAAATAAAAGTACCACGTGGGTAAACCGTGGGGATGTCGTATCATACTGCCCACGAATAAAGTACACGGAACGGAAATAAATTTACGTGACAAACCGACCTGGGGAGGGGTCAAAACCAAAAAGGAGGGGAAATGAACCCCGAGTTTTTGAGAGAAGAAACGAGAGGAACAGAAGCAGAGAGGGTCAGAGAGTGTTTGTGTGGCGAGCTGTGAAAAAGGAGCGGTGACTGCTGCGCAATGACGAGGAGAGGAGAAAGACGCCCCCGCTAAAGCGAGATGACCGTTTTCAACCGCCACCGAAGAGCCCCTTCATCTTAGTCCCATACCTGAGGCCTCCACCGGTAGAAGTACCCCAAAGACTCCATGCCATGCCCTGCTGCTTCATCAAAGATCCCCAGGTTGGTCATTTCTCCCCTTTCAAATAGTACTGTTTTTTTTCATCAAATTTTGACACAGTTTTGTTTAGACTGAACTATATTGCGATCGACCCGTAATGGTCCTGCAGGAAGCGGACATAACATGGCCTAATTCTGATACAATATAGAGATACTCAAGATTTCTCATATATAATATGTAAACCTAACTTTTTGTATAATATAGTATAATAAATGTTATTATTTTATTTATAAAAGTATAGTTGCCTTTGGAGATCACCTCCCTAATTTTACACAACGCAATGGGGTATCTCTGGTTCCCCTCATAACAGTACCTAAAGTATTTATTACATTTGGCTAGTCAATGAATTTGTTGTTTTACTTCATGTCGTACTTATTTATTATGATAGCTAACAATGCTAATTTCATATCCCAACTTTGGAAATATCTGAGTTCATTTAAGTGAAACTTTAATGGTCTATTTGTCTAATAAAATATTTGAAATTTTTGTGGGTCGCTATTGTTGCTGTGTAATCCATGGAATTTGCTACATGTGTATCAGCATAAAATGAGATGCTATTTTTAAAATGCCATGAAATAAATAAAGTAAAGTCTGTAATGAATATTTGTAATAAAATTATGTAATCATAAATCTGCCTTTTAGAGGACATATTTTTAAAATTATTAACCAAAAGTTTTCATAATTACTTATATTTCCATTTAGTTATTTCAATGGCTTCTAGCATAACAAAATCTTAAAAGCGTATTTCTTCAATATATCCATGATGTTTGTCTCAGTATGACAAAAATGTATTCCTTGAAATATTTATGATTTAAAAAATATTTAATCAGCTGAAATTCTAAAATTAAGTCATTTGTAGTGTTTTAAATACATATAAAATCAGTTGTTTTAAGTTCATGACTGGAAAAATTCAGGAAACTCTATAGTAACATTTTTTAACAGTTGTTCAATGCATGCTAAACCAAACAACTATTAGTAACATAACATTTTAGTTATCGAATGACAATTTTTCGAGATTTCAATTAAAAATAAAAGTAATCTAGATGAGTTTAGTGACAATCTGTTCTCATTCAGTTAATATTAACTTACCAGAAATAAAAACAGACATACTGAATCAAGTACATTTTTGAGTAACTTGATATTATTAATTTTTCACACACTCAAAGTAAAATACTTATTTCGTTTTTATCATTCATTGATTTTCTTTAATCATCAAACAATACCTTATTTCAGTAGTTTGCTTAATGACTATTTGGACAATATAATAATACCTATAATCATTGAAATAAAATTTAGGAAATAAAAGAAACCCGTAAAAAAAACGAATGATTGTATTTTTTGCTAGCTCAGAAAATAAAATATTGAAAATATAAAGAAAATGCTCAGAAGAAAAATTTAAACAAATGTCTGAAAAATAAATCAAATTTATGTTGTCATTGCATATTTGTTAAATGTGAGCAAGACATAATCCATTAGATTACAAATAAAAATCCAATCAAAATACCAATGAAACATACAACCAAGAACCTCCTAGCAATTTTAGAAAGAAAGATCCAATCAAAAAATTCAATTCATTCTTTCTCTAAAGATTTGATCAAGATGAATAGGATAAAAACCATTAGATAACTTAATTATTAGATTTCTTAGGGTAAGATAAAAGAGATAAATACTTTCTTATTCTATTCAATGACGAAGACAGATTAGTACCTTGGGCTCTAAGAAAGACTGCATCTCAATAAATATTCATTTATTCTTGCTTTCTTATCGGCATTGCAGAACAATTCTTCTCTATTAAATTTGATAGATATAGGTAGTATAACACTCATGAGGCTTTCCCAATATCTTTTTATTGCTCCTACAGTATTATTCTTAAACTTTTCTGTTATAAAACTTCTTAGTTTTTCTTTTTTTCATTGCCGTGGTTAATATGTTCAGTTTTCAGTGATAACAGAATTATTTTTTATATCAGTGATGCATCTGACATGCAAGGCAATTAAAGATATATAATTTTGTTTGATAAAAAATATAATAGGAACTAATTTTAATTCTTAAATTGTAAACCATAAATGAATCTAGTGAGCCGTGTTGTACCAATGTTTTAATCTTTCTCAAGAAAATTGATTTTAGTACTAATGAGATGAAACTTCAGTCATGTCAAGTTTTTTTGAAAACGAAATAGTTTTTAAATCGTTGTATTTTGGTAAACATCAGAAGCTTCTTTCACCTTGATCTAAAGTTTCAAGTTTGGCTAAGGGAAAGATGTTTCTGTGCCGACTTCTCATGAAACATCACATTGACTTACTATCGAAAACTGACGTATTAAAGGAGCCTATGTAATTTGTAATTCGTATTATGGACAAACATGCCCTCTAGATTAGCGTTTATGGCAACGGAAGTGTACTCGGAACAAATCAAGGCCGAGAAATTAAAATTTTGTAATGTAGAAACTGTGTAACAAGAAAAAAAGAATAATTTAAGCTAATATATTTTTATATAATCAAAATTTTAGAAATAATAAAATATAGGATGGAATTGTTGTAAAATCGGCAACATGATTTTAAGGATGATATTGACGTACTAATTCCCGTGTTTTGCGGCGGTTGTTCTCAGTTATATACATCCTATGTTAAATTTCTTACATATAGCCTCGTAGTGCAAATATTAGCGTGGTGGTTCAAATCGATCAAACATTCAGAAAATAGTTTGGCAGGTTAAATAAACCACTGAATGAATATGTTTCTATACCTTCAGCTACTATTTTTCAGATGTGCCTAGGGGTGGGGTATCAGCATACAAAAAGTCTGACAGACATTATATTTTCGTCTTAGGGATAATAAAATAATTTATTGTTAGTGACATTATAGGTGTACTCCTATAATAATGAAGGACAAAAATATTATTCCCATTAGACTTTTGGTAATGACTTCCTTTATTGAATTTTTAAAAGGCTTGGGACGATAATGGACCAGTTGTTATCTTTATTTTCCCTTTGGAGAAATTATTCGCCAAGGCAAAAATGCCAGTGAGAATTGTAATTGATAAACACGTGTTTCGCGACTGTGGATTATAGTTAGGAATTACACAGTTGATTTTGCTCTTGAAATCTACGACTGTTTATCACATTATGTGTTTGAATGAATTAATTTTATTTTGGATAATGATATGGTCAACATATTTTTAGATACACCTACAAGTGTATAAGAAAAAAAAAACACCACAAATATCGTAATGAATATTGGGGAATTGGTATATTCATTATAAACTATTAACTTCACAGCATTGATTTTAATTGTTATTTTTATGTTTAAAGTCACATTATGACATAGTTTAAATTTTTGTAACTTTCAGTAACTTAAGTAATTTTACTATATTTCTTTAGTTTGATACAATATAACTGTACAACTAAAGCAATATTAAATCAACGATTTATATCAGACTAAAATTTATTTTATGACAGTCCTATGTCTTTCCTTGACTAAGAAATTCAGAAACAGAAAACAAAATTTCTTCTTAAGAGACATTTTTCAAATTAAATTGGTTCGTTCACAAAACTGAGTAAAATATGATTTTTTATTATCTTTTTCAACACGAATACTTAAATAGTTCTTATTTTATTTCTTAATATCCTTCGTTCCAACTAAATGTTTATATGACGAAACGTTAGGTACCGAAAGATAAGATACCAAACATCTTTTTTTTTTTCAGCAGTACATAGTCTTTAGATAGTCTTACTATCTATGTATTTTTATAGGATGCGTCAATAATAAAAATTGCAGTTAAAATAATATTTATTGGAATCAAACATATTTGGTAATTTTTTCCATACTATCACACTTAATATATTTAGTACATTCAGACTTAGGTCCAAAATATTTTCCCGTCACATCACAAATGCAATAAAAAAATACCTGATGACCACTAAACAATCACTTGCTGAAAGAAGAGAAACCCATCACTTATCCATCTATCAGAAGTAAATAGTAACGGAATGTATCAATTCCAAGTCTCCCTACGATAATCGAATGAGAAAAGCGACTGAATTTCTCTTTCGCTCATATTTATAGCATATTTTTGCATTTGATTCATTTGTCTATACATTAGCAAAAAGTGTCAAATGTGTAGTAAATGTCGGTTTGAAATTTTACACTTTCCTCACAGAAAGGGAAAAGGTTTGGTATTCATTGTTTATCCTGAAGGAAAAATAGGATTGGAATATACTACTTTATAAGGTGTATGTTTATATATATATATATATATCGATAGATAGATATATATAGAAATAGATATATAAAGATAGAAAAATAAATAGATAAATATAATGGGCAGATAGACAATTTTTACTGATGTACCCTGTATGATTGTTAAATAACTTCAACCTACGCTATTACACACTTTCCTTCTTTAATGCACCTTCTACAACCCGGGTGCACTGTTTGCTAGTCAAACCTCTATAGCTCATTATCTGTAATATATCAATTATTGTATATCGTCCATTGTTTCTTGTTAGACATGATAATCAGATTCTCAAAAGATTCTCTTAAGTAACGTAAAAAATTCATTGAAGTTTCAAAGTTCATAATTGGGTATATCTGAGTATTGTTTCAAGACCAAATTATTTTGATTCATAAATTAAATGTTTATTGTTGAAAATAGTTCAACATTTAATAAAAAAATAAAGAAAACCTTGTTCAATTCAGAGAACAAATCCAATAAACTAAATACTATATGTAACTTGTTATAAAAATAAGTCTTAATAAAAAATTTATGCAGCACATTTTCAAAATTCATGATCGTAAAACCAATGACATTCTGAAAAGAAAAGACAAAACCTTTGTGCTCGAGGAATAAACAGGAAATCCAGCGTAAATAAAGCACAAATACCAGTAAGGTGCAATTTTGCACACGGCCGTTTCGAAGCTGCAAAGGAGCTTCCTCATCAGTGTAAAGAACTTAGTGGCAGCTCAAAAAGCCGAAAACTAATACGGCTTAATTTTCAGCTTTTTAAGCTGCTACTAAGTTCTTTGCACTGATGAGGAAGCTCCTTTGCAGCTTCGAAACGACCGTATGCAAAATTGCACTTTACTGCTATTTGTGCTTTATTTACGTTGGATTTCCTGTTTATTCAATGACATTTTACCAGCGGGTTTGTGGCTGCCCAGTGGTACAACGCGCTGGTTTTCGGTGTTGATGGTGCTTGGATCGAATCTTGGCGTCGCGCCACGAAAAATGTCTCCGTTCGTGTCGTCCCTTCATACGGGGGGGGGGGGGGGGTAATGCTGTCCTCCTATATGGTGCCCCCACAATAAAATGGGCAGTAAAATTGCGGCGTACTATAGACGAATGTTTGACAAGTGCTTCCGCATTGGTAAAAAAAAAAGCATTCTAACAGCGACTGGCATGTGATGAATCGAAATAGGATCTCCTATTTTCAAAAGAAGGTGTTTCACTAACTAAACTATGCTGGCAATATTATTGTAAATATATTTTTTTTAAATTCACAACCTGCTTAATGTGTGTTTGTGTTTCTTTGCTGAACCATTTCTTGTAATTGATATGAAGAAATGGCCAAATGGCTAGGTCGTTAGCATCCAGTTCAGATCCTGTGGGTTCGAGTCCTATTGTTGGCATGGATGTTTGTAGCCGTTCGGAATTGGCTTTAAACTGCTGGTCCAGGCCTATTTAGCCCTCGTGTGAGCAAAAAGTTGACCATAGCGCACCAAACTAAACCAATCTAAAATTGAAAGGACTATAAATAAGTAAATCTTTAAGTTCTTCCTGTGCATCAAGTTTTCCTCCCACTGAGGTTAACACTTTAGTGGAGGTTAAAATATGGAAGCCAGTTAAGCAAAAATTGATGAATTATGTTATTTTTAGTAAGTGGATGAGGGTTGTAAATTAAGTAGTGGCAACGTCGCCCAGAAAAGTCGTAGAACATCGGCCATGCTCAAACAGGATATCGGAGGAGTGAGGGGGAGCTGTAGTCGATGTGTAGAGTACATAAAACCAAAGATCCAGTAGAAGGGGTAGTTGCTGAGTGACGTTGAAGTGGACAGTGTCGTCTCTACAGCTCTAAATCATGTTTACAAAAAGTGATCAGCGGTCGGGGATTAAAATCAAGGTTACCCGTTTCTACAGCACCATCCTCACCCGGGAGTTGTTTGAAAAACCTCCGTACTCCCCTGACACTGCCATCTTTCCTAAGTTGAAAGAACCTCGTCGAGGCATCATATTTTCCTGACGTGCCGTCAATGATCCGAGCATTAGGGTGCTCCGTCGCTGACATCAACACACACCTTGCCAACGGTATCCTACGGCTTCCTGACATCTGCCAAAAGGTACAAGACTTTGCTGGTGATTATATTGAAGGAAAGTAATTTAATTTTTTTTTGTATGTACATTAAAAATTTTTTTTTTATGGGTATGTTGCCATTACTTTATTTACAACCCTCGTATAAACAGTGTTAAAAAATAGAGGGAAAAAATTAGAATCAGCCCTAACTTTTGTGCCAGTGTTGCATTAACTTAACTATACGGTGCGAGCTCTATAGTGTAAAAACTTCTGCTTCAAAGTAAAAGAGTTTAATTATAACAACATAACTAAAGTTAGTATTTTATTTCTAATCTATAAGCATTTTTATTATCTTTATACCAATGCAACTGTACAAAAAGATTATTTATTTGCTCTAATGATGTTCACGAATATACTTGTATACAGAGACTAATTAAATTTTTTTAAGATGGACCTATTTACTGATTTACCCGTGGTCATCAGAGAATGCAAGAACAGAATATATCATTTTGTACCCTAACCACAATAATCGAACAATGAAATATATTGATTTTTAACTCGACGAATGTCCCTGACACCTTTCTAAACTCCACGTATTTGTCAATGCATTTATGTAAGATGTAAAAACTATTAATTTCTTATATTTTTTCTGCAATTTCTTGTAAAAAGTGTTATTTTGTTATTTTTTTTACGTCGATTAAACAATTAATTCGATATATTATATGTATAAGAAAGTAAATAACTTGTGCGTTTACGTTAAACTATTTACTATTTTCTTTTACATAACAGTATTTAGTTACAAAGTTTAGGAGGGTTTACGTTAAATTAATTGTATTATTTTTTTTAAATATCTATAATAATTTGTTATTGGAAAATCTAAAAAATTATCTTTCCTTTAAAACTCCTACTGTTTGAATATATACAGTTAAAATTAATACATAATAATCCAGATTACGTAAAATAACAAACTCCAAATCAAATATGATTATTTTTGTATTAAAATCTTTCTAATCTATCCATTTTGTATTTACCAAAATTATATATTTTCCAAATAATGTAGTGACTACAATAAATTTACATTATTTCGTTGGCAATAGGAAATGTAGATTATCTCTTCTCTGCGTGTACCAAATCAATTTCCGTGTTTATTTTTTAATGTTAATATTGTGTTTGGATACTTATGAATAATTTTCAATAACGTAGTTCAAATAAGTAACTAATTAGAGCCATGCCTGCTACTGAAGTGTTATCCTAAAATTGAATTTTCTTCCCTCGATAGTTTCTTATGTTTACACACCTTTACTTCAACTTGTGAAACCAATGAAAAGAAAAAAAAAATATTTTGAACGTGCAAACAGAATATGTGACATAACTGGACTTAACAACAGAAATATTGGATAAACTGATGTCGAAAATCCTCTTTTCCTGGAAATAAAGTTGTAAAGATAAATAGTGAACTGACTCCATAGGGAATTAATAAGCGTAGTTGAAAATAGGAAGAAAACACCAGAATCCTGAAGGTTTGTAGAAGAATGAAATGTATATCTATTATGTATGAGATAAACTTTTCAAAATGTTGCAAACTTTTCAAAATTATGACATCAAGCCTCGTGTCTGACGATTTTTTTTGAAGAAAGGTTTCTTTCTTTTGTGTGAGTGTATATATATATATATATATATATATATATATATATATATACACGTTTGCCTAAAGCTTTTCATGACAAAAATCTTTAATACAATAATATTTTATAATGCTAGTACAATAAGACTTTCTGGCAAGATGCAACTTTAATGCGTTAGTTAACCTTAAAAGTGAACTAAAGAGGACTGTAGGAAGCAAAAGTCACATATTTTTAAGCCAAATTTCAAATTTATTTGAATGTTCCAAGAGTAAACATCTACACTGATTAAGTTCTTCCCAAGTTAATACTAAAGAATCGCCATAGGTCGTTCTAAATTAGAAATAAATTGCTATCAAATAAAATAAAGGGATACGTTTAAAGTAAAAGGACTCCTCCTGTGTGACTGACAATCAGCCATCCCCTGAGCTTTTAAGTGTAAACAGACATTAGCACCAGGACCTCTATTTATTGATGAGGAGAAGATAGAGAGAATTCAAACATCAGATAATTGCAGGCTAGTGAATTGCAGGCTAAAGAACTATAGTAATAAGAGTTCATATATATATATTTTTTTCATTTTATGTCTATGAAATTTTTCACGTATGTTTTTCATAATACTAAGAATGTAATGGATGGTAGATTAGGTTCGTGGTATATTATTTGTTGATTTCAGCTGCATTTATAAAAAATCTCATGGATAATTACTGAAATTTTACATTTAATTGCATTTAATAACCTGTATTTTTTTTAGATTTTATGATATCGATTAGCTTGTAGTTCATTACACTTAGAAGGTACATACTTACGTACATATGACAAAAAAAAGTTAATGTGACATGCATATTTTTTTTTAGTGCTAGAGCCGTTTTTGTAAAAATTTGCTAAATATCGACCCGATTTCCTCAATTTTGAAAAGAATTGCATAGTTAATGTCTATTTTTTCATCATTTTCGAATTTTAGTGGTTATATTCCTTTGAAAAAGTAGATAGAAATTTTCGTAAGTACAGATTTTCAAAAAAAGGTGTCCGAACGTAGTCGGGAATTTTTTTGAAAAAAATGTTCCGATTTAAATACATTAAACAAAATATCAAAAAATTATATTTATATCTTTATTCTATGGTACAATGGAAAGGATGTTAGATGCATTTTTTTCCTACACTCATTGCAAGCTCATCTTGCATTTACTGCGCCCTGTGCACGTCTACCTTGTGATGTACAAGGAAATGTCCATCACTCTTTGTCTGTGATATAGGGCACTTAACTTTGGGTCCTCGTTGAGACCCATGCTTTTTTAGTGCATTTCTTAGAAGAGAGATTGTAACCTCTCAGTGAAACTCCAGATTAGTCAGCTTGGTAATGTTTTTATCAGTTGCTGAATGTAAAAGCCAACAAGCGACAACAAAAATATTTTATTCATTAACAAATAATTTCCACCACCATTTCTTATTGTGAAACGTGGGACGGTAGTTGCCTAACATTCTATCTAGCAGATAAACTCCACCCATTCCAGTATTATATTTAAGTATTAAATTTGGTTCTTGTATGTCCAATTTCTTCTGATCTTTACATTAATATCTTTTAGTCGACAGCACTGAGAGATGAGTATAATAATTTGAAGGAACTCACATTACAATATTGTCAGTCTAGCGGCATAAAAATACCAATCCATCACTTTGGTGATCAAATTACATCTTTCTAGTTCTTCTATCTCCTTTGAGAGCATCAATGGGCATTTTTGAATTCGAGTTCTCGGATAGTTCCAATAACTTTTAAATTTCTATTCGCAAGAACCTTCATTAGTAGTAAAAAAGTTATCAAAAATATTTCTACTTGAAAAAGGTTTACAACAACTATCAGAAGATTATTTACAACCTTAGTGCTAAAAGAGGCTATTTCCTTTGACTTCTTCCCTGCATTAATTTACATTTTATATGGATAACCATTATTTCAACTTTCAACCAAAAATTCTCAGTACAGAAAATGATGTCGCCACAGTATAATGGCGACAGGCCAATGTTTCCAATTGGGAACATAAAGATTTAACTAATTACACCAATCTTTCATTTCTTTTTAATTTTAATTTATTTTATATTCTTTTAATAATATGAACTCTTTTATGTAAGCCTACCATTTTTTAAAAGCATTGGATTGTTTCTTCCATTTATATGAATTTTTGAGTTGTTCTTTGTAAAAATGTGGAAAAAGGCCATTTTATGATTTTTTGTACGTTTCCATTTTTATGTTTGAAATGTGGTTTTGATTTCAAAAATTCAAGGCTATATTTTTGTTAATCTGCTAATTTTTTCAAGTCAATATTGATGAAATTTAATTTTTAAATAAATTTTCAATTTGATGTTCGAAATTGGGAACATTGGACTGTAAAAGATTAATATAACACAAAAAATATCCTAAATGTTGAGAATTATTGTAAAAAAACCTATGAAAACATAATTTTTTATGCTTACAATATCTTTACATGCTTTCATATATATATATATATATATATATATATATATATATATATATATATATATATATATATATATATATATATATATATATATATATATATATATATATATATATATATATATATATATATATAAATATATATATATATATATATATATATATATATATATATATATATAAATATATATATATATATATATATATACGAAAATTACATTGTATGTTTGAAAATGTGAATTCAAATGTAACAATACTGATACCTATCATCACAAATATAAAACTGCTGTGAAATAATACATGGCAACTGTTCTCGAGATTCATTTGTAAGAATATGATAATTTTCTTTAAATAATAGAGTATGCCAAGTGATTTAACCCGGCAGTACCCGCGCAGGGTATGACATACCCACCACGCCGCTTTTTTCATTGTTCCTTCCTAACCTTTTTTGGAAAATGGATGAATCCTGGTGTAGCTGACTCTAAGGTCATGACCTTGGTGGGGAACAACTTGTGGGCGATTTCTAAAAATAGATCTTTGGATATCGCCTTGTCGGGTGTGTCATACCCTGCGCGAGTATTGCTGCTATAGTTCCTAGTACACGATCACACTTTAAATTCGTTCTTCCGATATGGCACGTTATCGCAGTTATGATGAAGAAATGCGACATTTGAGAAATTTATTGGATACTATATCTTCTGATGAAGAAAGTTTTAGCGAAGATGATGAGGAACCAGATGATGAGGAATATAACAGTAATCATGATTCATCAACTGAAATCGACTCAGATTTAGAAGATGTGGATTCTCATGAAAATAATTGTTTTATAGGAAGAGACAATAAAACAGTTTGGAATAAAGAGAAATTCCGTCCTAATGTTCGAGTTTCTGCAAAAAACATTATTACGAAACTCCCTGGAAATACATGCATTTCAAAAGATGTCACTACTCCTTTAGAAGCTTGGAATTTACTTATCTCTCCTGAACTAATTCAATGTTTAGTAACATGCACAAATATTTTTATCAAATCGATAAAAGAAAGTTTTTCCCGAGAGAGGGATGCAAAAGATACTAATGAAACTGAAATTAAAGCATTTATTGGACTGCTATATATTTGTGGTGTACATAAATCGTCACATGTAAATGTAAAAGATCTCTGGGCAATAGACGGCACAGGAATAGAAATATTCCGCACAACTATGTCTGCAAACCGTTTTAAGTTTCTGATGTGATGCCTACGTTTTGATGATATTAGAACTCGTCAGAGCAGGAAAGATTTAGATAAGTTGGCTCCGATACGAGAATTCTTCGAAACATTTGTGGAAAACTGTCAAAAATCGTATAATATCGGGGAATACGAAACTATAGATGAGAAGCTGGAATCCTTTAGAGGGCGATGTCCATTTCGGCAATATATGCCGAAAAAACCATCAAAATATGGTATAAAAATTTTTGCACTCGTCGATTCAAGGATATTTTACACTTGGAAGATGGAAGTATATGCTGGTAAACAGCCAAACGGACATTTTCAGTTAGATAACAGTCCAAGCAGTGTTGTGAAGAGGTTGATGGAACCTCTCTATAATTCAGGGCGCAATTTGACTGTAGACAACTGGTATACATCTTATCCCCTTTCACAGGAACTTTTGAAGAAGAAAATAACTATTGTTGGAACCATGAGAAAAAATAAAAAAGAAATTCCTCCGATATTTTTAAATTCAAAGAACCGAGAACTGTACTCCTCAATGTTTGGTTTCCAAAAAGAAACAACAATTGTTTCATATACACCCAAGAAAAATAGGAATGTTCTTCTACTTTCAACAATGCACAATGATGACGCAATAGATTCATGTACAGGAGAATCAAAAAAACCCGAAATAATAACTTTCTATAATCTAACTAAAGGAGCAGTGGACGTTGTTGATGAAATGGCTGCAACATATTCAACGGCTAGAAAATGTAATCGTTGGCCCATGACAATATTTTTTGCATTGTTGAACGTTGCTGCGATAAATGCGCGAATTATTTTACTATCTACAAAGAAACCACCTACTCAACATCAAACCAGACGCTCATTTTTTAAATATTTGGGGTTTCAACTTATAGAAGAATACAAGAAAAGTAGGAGTCAGCAAACAATGCTTCCACGAAATTTAAAAGAAAAATTAGGATCCAGTGGAGACATCGCACCACCTGCAAAGAGGGCCAAAGGAATATATAAAAGATGCACTGAATGCCCTAATAAGAAGGACAGAAAAACTAAATTTATTTGTGAAAGGTGTGATAAACATACATGTATGGAACACATGGCATGTATTTGCAGAAAATGTGCAAACTAAATGTAAGTAGCATTTTTAAATATATGTTTACAATTGTATTTTTCTATTTTTTATCTTTTTTTACATTTCGTGTATGGATTTTACGGTAGAAAACACAATGAAACACCCTTGGGTATGAGATACCCGGCGCGAGTATTTACGTTCGTTTTTGTCGCGCGGGTCATGCCGGGTTAAAACATTGGTTCTCCAATAACTTTAATGCAATTTGGTTTTATTCTGTATTCTTTAACATATAGAGAAAACCTGATACGCATGGCAAATTAAACGAGAACGAATACGGTACTGCAGAGCCTTTTCAAATAATTATAGATAATATTTTTCAGTCCTGTAATTTCAAATCCCTCCATTATTTTAATGTTGGGATTCCATTGTTTCTTTGCAGCATTATTCGTTGCTATGCCTTATTAGTTGCCTTATTAGGGCATTCTATCACTTTATTCTGTTTATGAATCATGAAATAGTTTATTTCGAGAACGTATTTCTATATGCATCCGAAAATTCTTAGTCATGGACCTGAAAACTATGCTGGTGTTCAAAATTAAGAGAATAAGCACATTTTATCAAATTTCTGGAAACCAAATGGACGTATTTTAATGAAATTTGGTATGGATACATAGCTATATAAGAGATAGATGTATTCCACACAACAGCCATAGTGCGCAATCGTGCTCATCAGTTAGGCTCATTAGCGTAGGAATGTCCAAAACCCTCGATGCAAAATCGAACTTAAAACGACTCTAATATGGGGTATAGACTAATCTCATAGTCATACAGCTCTAACACCACGTTGCTATAATGGAAACTTGACAGCTTGATGAGTCCCAATCGCAGTCAGTACCACTCCTGCAGCAAAGCAGTTCTTAGCTCCTAAACGGTTCTAGGTGGGGGCTGGTGCGCTGCAAATAGTCCTAGACATGTTCAAAAGGGCTTTGGTCTGTACATTTGGCTGTCCAATCCATCCGGCAAATATCCTGTATTTCAAGATAGTCGTCGTCTATGTGAGCCTTTTGTGGACGAGAGTTGTCCATAAAAATTAACCGAGGGTCAACTGCACCCCTGAAAATTCGAATATAGGTCAGTAAGTACTCATCCCTATACATCTAACCAGTCCGGGACCCTCTGTTAAATATATTGAAGCGTTTGCGGTCGTCCGGCACTATGCCTTCCCAGACTATGACACTTACGATATCATAGCGGTCCCTTTCTCAGATGTTGTAAGAAAGGTGCCGGGTCTCAGGTTCTCTCCAGATGAAGGTACGTCGAAAATCATTGTACAGGCTTAATCGTGATTCGTCTGTGAAGATGACTTCAATCTACTGTAGTCTGGTCCAAGGCTGATGTTGTTTGCACTACTCCAACGGCCTCACATCTTTCCATGTGTTTAACAGAGGGTCCCTGACTTGTGAGAGGTATAGAGATGAGATTTTACAGTCCTATGATCGACTTTTCAGGGGCGGAGTTCATTTTTATGGACGATAACGTTCGTCCACACAAGGCTCACCAAATAGTCCATTATCTTCAAAGCATCGACATTCGCCGAGGGATTGGCCTGCCAGATATCCAAACTTAAACTGTATCGAACTTGCCTGGGTCTATCTTGGGAGGGTAATTGCTGGTCAACCACTCCGAGAACCACCATGGAGCTGAAAACTGCGTTGGTGCATGAGTGGTAACAACTGCCACAACGACTCATCAAACTGTCCCATTTGCAGTAAAGCAACGCGCTGTGAGCGCTATATGGCTATGCGATTGGTCCATACCCCATAGTAGAGTCATTTTATGTTCTATCTTGCAATGTACGTTTTGAACATTCCTGCGGTTATGAACCTATCTGACGATTATTAGTGTGTACCATCACTGTTTTACGGTATGGTTTTTTCTCTTATAAAACTGTGTGCCCATACCAAATGTCATTTAATTTTGTCAACTAGTTTTCCAGAAATTCGACAAAAAGGGCAAATTATGTTGATTTTGAACACCGCAGTATTTCCGCTGACAGCCAGGATTTTTCCCAAACTGAATATTTGTAACATTGGTTGAGAATATAAACCAATTACATCTAGAATTATATATAAAAAAACTAAAATAAATTATACATTACGATATAAGGGGATAAAATCAAATATTCCATCTAAAAGTCATTTCAACAGACGTCTTTTATCATATTGCAGTAAAAATATGATTTTCTGCCAGGGGTAGGTGGGATACGAACCTTGAGCCTCAATTCCTCTAGGTGCACGTTTAAGCTGCCCAAGTGATTTAAGTCCTCCCTCTGTTAATTTTTTCTCCTTTTATTCGTATATCCATTATGCTAGAAATTGGTCATCTAAAAATTATTTTTGTTTAACTTCAATGAGCTTCTTTTTCAAAAATTCTTTCTTATTTTTCTATTATGAATTATACTAAACTCATGTGTTTCATTGTCATGTTACTTACCTTGAAAGGACTTAAGGGGATGGTGGACCTTTCAAAACGATTTTTGAAATTTTTACCACAGAGATATGAAATTTTGTATATATATTCATTAAAGTATAACAATATTAAACACCTTATAAAATTTTATAAATATTTTTAAAAAAATATTTTATAATTAAAAAATTTAAATTAAATTACCCTTCTTTAAAATGCTCCTTGCGACTCAATTTTAAACTTTTCTACTTAATTTTGCATTTATATTGCTTATAAATACTTTCTGAACAAAGTTATGTATTTTTATGTACTTTCGTTGAATAGTTAATTTTTAGAAAATATTTTTATGCTTGTATTCTGAATTTTCGCGAAATTTTTGTACTTTTCTACACTAAAGTTAAACTTTTATAACCTAAATGACCTCGAATCCTAAAATGGATACATAACTTTATTTTGATGTATTACATAAATCTTTATTATAAATTTCATAAAATTTCGTCAAAAATTATGACGCGAGGAGCATTTTAAAGACTTGCAAATCTGGAAATTTCTCATTTTGAGAAAAAGTCATTTAAAAGATAATTTTTTATCTACCTTTAATACTTACTACTCTAAAGCCACCAATTTTTCATTTTTCTTTTCACTACACATTTTAAATGCATTTCATTCCAATATTTACATGTTTTTAAAATATTAATACACCCCCAAAAAAAATTCCAATTTTTGCTCGATTTTTGGTAATTTGAAAGTCCACCATCCCCTTAAACAATAAATGTCCAAATCAGTTAAATTCTGTTATTTTAAAGATAGACATTTACAAAATTTTGCAAACCTATCTTCAACTTTTCGTTTCAGAGCCAACATATCAGTTAGTTGAGATAGACATACTTGCCTATTTAGTGTATTAAAATAAAAATAAAATGTCATTTTAAATTTATTTTGATGTTAATCTGAATAATAAAGCTTTCGTAATTTTGGGAAGCATAGAAAAGTAAATTACTTTTATAGCTTTAATTTTTCCTAAATTCTTAATAATATAATCACAATCGTGTATTAACTAAATTATAATTTTGTCAGTTGTTGATATGATTCCAGTACTAGTCTTTTAAGAGTGGAGTCTAATACAAGCAACTTTTAACTGTTAAATGTAATTGTCGCATAGGAAACAGTTGTCTAAATAAATTGTCATATCACAGAAGCGTAAAAACTATTATTTCAAAAACTCAAATGAGTTATGACACTGCCATGTACGTTTCACTTTACAATAATTTATATAATTCAGCGACTCATTAATAATTCATACCTGTCAAATAAAACCTTATTTGGAGAAAATAAATGATATGGTATCTGAAATTCAGAAAATATATTCTTATCTCTGTAATTCTTGTCTGTCTGCCTGTCTCTAAGTATTTGCCTCAATAATTAAACGTTTTTGAAACAGATAAGAGGAAACTATTGGTATCCATTATTTTGAGGTACGCGAAAGGAATGTATAATAGCTATTTACTATAATGATATGGCTATTTAGATCTGAAACATAAGTTATCGTGTAACATATTCAATCATTAATCGATAAAATTTGGAGTGACATTTTCTTTAACTATATAGAGAATCTATGCTCACTTCAACCCAGACTTGGGTGTATATAATTTGAAGTGGCACTCTATTTGAATTTGAAGCAAACACAGTTTATACATGAAACAATGTTTATTGAATTCGTATTTATGAAACAATGTTTATTGAATTCGTATTTATGAAACAATGTTTATTGAATTCGTATTATTGGCTTTTACAGCAATAAGCATGCGTACTACTTGTACGGAATGTCTAAACACAGCTTTCAAGAACAATATATTTTTATACTCACGAACAGTAAGTCAAACCAGCAGTACTGCCATGTAAACTTCTGGCCCGCTAAGCACTAGCGCAGGATAACACCTTTTCAACCTTAACAACCACCCCTTCTCATTAATGACGCTGCGTGGTATTTATACTAAGCGCGTATGCCGAAATTAGCATATCTAAAGCAGCTTCTTTAATTCACTCAAAAGTTCGATTCTTGTGAATCGAATCTTGTGTATACCTTACACTGGCCTCCCTCGAAAAAAAAATTACGTAACTGAGGTCTGAACGACTTCAGTTAACTAATTGAAAACGCGTGCTGGTCTGACTTTTTTCATAATGGGTGGCAAAGTCAAAAAACCTTCCACACGTTGTGTGGGGGAAAAACGCCACTACCATTTTTCAAAACTAACCCCTAAGGGTCCAGGTGACACCATCAAACAGTGGATTTGCAGAGTTGCGGATACTGGGCTGCCAACTGCGCCCTAAAATATCTATTTTAATTAAAAGTGACAACACAATTGCACAGCATGACATTTCTTGACTGTATCTGCTCTCCCCCAATTTATAATGTACATGTGTTATTTTTTTGTGAAGTTAGTACATTAGTGGTTAATTGGTATATTGTGCAGTATGTATTTTTTTCCTAGTCACTACATGTCCCCTTCAAAAATTTATAAAACAGTATGCCGTTTTTTTTTCAGTGGCTCACTCCTTCCCCTCAAAATGTTTACACAGTATATACAATGGGGAACTTCAAACCAATTTGGATCGGTTTTATTAAAGGGTGGGAGTTAGAATAAGAGAATTGATACAAGACTTGTTCCTCATGAATGCAGCAACTTCCTTGCACCAGTCTGTCCAATCCGTGGAACCTCTCTTGATGGTCGCAGTCCTAGTAAAGGGGTTCGTTGACCGTGTGGGCATCCTTCGTGCAGCAGATCGTTGGTCCTGAGGCGCTGGTCCGGCTTGACGATGGACAGGAGGTCTCTTGGGAGGAGGCCAACCTTGCTATGCGGCAGAAATCTTCCGTTTCCTGTACTTATGCAAAGGAACTTTAAAATTGTCATTCTTCCTTTTGATAACCTTTTGTACCTTATCAGCGACGCATTCATCCTTTGATGGAGTTTTTGTAGTGCACACTTTACTTTTCTTCGTACTTTTGCTTGTATCGGTATTAGATTTTAATGCAGATACTAGTTTTTCAACAAACTGACTCTGTTTTTCGTATTTGTGCTTATACGACTTCTTGTTTACCGCCTTAATTACTTCAGTATTAGCAGTTTTAATGCTGGAACCTGAAGGCGCTTTTTCACGTTTTTTATCCCCCTTAACTTTAGTTTTATCCTCTTTTGACGAAAAAGTCTCTTTAAAACGTGCTTCTTCAGAATCGCTATCATTTAAATTCTTTAACACTGCTTCAGTTTTAGGAAGATTAAGCTTTTCGTACTGGTGCGTTTTAATGCGAATTACGTCTATAACGTCCGAAGCATCAGCTAAACTACTTACAGTATAACTCTGTGTCAACTTTTCATCCTGATTCTCAGTCTGGTTTTCATGTACTTTATTTAAAACCATATTATCAACCTGGCCTACACAATCCTCATTCGGATGGAAACTTGAAATAATATCATCATTACCTAGCGAGTTCCTACTATCGTTTAAAGAATTTTTATTGTCGTCAACTAATAAGTATTCACTAACTGCCGTAACGCATACTTCGTCATCTACTAAATTTCCTTCATTAACAGATGTGTGAATATCATCTAAAATATCAGGTATAGCATTAGTAGAAGTGTCAGATGATTTATTTTCTAAACCACTAGCATTAGTATCGGCACTATTTTCAGAAATTTGTACTGGAATTACCTCATCATTCCAGCTAGACTCACTTTCTTTATAAGCCACAAAAATACCCTGACTTTCACTATTCTCAAAATAATGATTACTGCTCGGACAAAATAATACATTTGACCACACAGTTTCAACAGGTTGAACCATATCATGTGAATCAACTTGCCAGTGCAAGTAAGGTGCTTCCATATTATTTACTTTAAGAGCACTAATTTCATTATAACGCCGTGCGCTTCTATTATTTTGCCTGCGGTACTGCTTACGCTGCTGGTTTGAAACTCGCGAAAAATTTTGGCGCGGCTGTATAAAACTTCTCGTACCTGAATGACGGTGAGGGGTAGCGAAGAAATGTCTATTGTCATATTTAGCTAAAGCTTGAAGGAGGGTAACCTTGCTTGTAATTGTTTGATTATCTAAAAAATCTTGAACACTTGGCTTCAAACGTTGGATAACTATTTTTAAGATTACCGCTTCCGTTACCCCTTCTAAATATTCCTCACACTTGGAAATCTTTTCCGTAGCAAAATCTAACGCAGACTGACCTTCACGTTGCCTTAGCGAATAAATTTCCGCTTCAATTTCACTTTGATTAAAGGTCTTTGGAAAAACACTAAGAAACTGTTGCTTGAATGACAAATAGTCAAAAATCAGATTACTGCTTTGCATACACGTGTACCACTGATATGCACTACCTCTTAAAGCGGCTAGAGCAATTTTAAGTTTATCCCCCTCTGGGGTCCATTGTTGCTGAAAGTAATGCTCAATTTTCTTTAGGAATTGGCTTGAGGGGCCGCCATTGAAGGTGGCTTCGAATGGCGCAAAATGCTGAACCATAATTACCCGAGGAAAATTTCCAGCAGGATTTTGTTCTACAACACTCATTTTTTAAATAGTATATAAGTACTTGCAGCAATTTTATCAATATAAGTACACAGTACACAGTTTTTAATTTCAATTATGTTGTTCGTTACAAATTTAACGCTAACTACCAGGGTATATATATCTTTCGGGCGCCAGTATAGAGTTTCTATGCTAAGGGACACTCTATTTGTATTTTATACAAATTCAGTTTATACATGAAACAATGTTTATTGAATTCGTTGCACATATAATTGGCTTTTACAGCAATAAGAATGCGTACTACTTGTACGGAATGTCTAAACACAGCTTTCAAGAACAATATATTTTTATACTCACGAACAGTAAGTCAAACGAGCAGTACTGCCATGTAAACTTCTGGCCCGCTAAGCACTAGCGCAGGATAACACCTTTTCAACCTTAACAACCACCCCTTCTCATTAATGACGCTGCGTGGTATTTATACTAAGCGCGTATGCCGAAATTAGCATATCTAAAGCAGCTTCTTTAATTCACTCAAAAGTTCGATTCTTGTGAATCGAATCATGTGTATACCTTACAACTATGTTCTGATTATGTATCAATCACATGAAACACAAAGGAATAAAAAAATGCTGAATTATGTTTCTAACATTTCTATTCTTCTTTCATTATTTGTGTGAATATGGTACAGGAATAAGTTAAATGAAGAACCAGAAATACCTGTTAATTTAACCATGCAGTGGTTGTTTATATAAATCTATATTGTCATTTGGTTCACGGATGCATGCGACTAACTTTGCGAGTCATCTGCTTAGAAAACAGAATTGACATGTTTCAGTAACTTTTATTGTTTAATCTGACTTTTGTAATAATGTTATAAACACATGCTTTGCATGCATTTACAATGTGCAGAAATTTGAAACTGATGCCATTAGTATCTTGTTAACTCTCTGTCCATGTTCATATTCGCCTGTTTGAAGAAATAATTGCTACAAACTAGAACACGTGTCAACCATTAGGTTATCCAATATTTACACTGTAGTAAATTTCAACATGCACTAAAAATAAGGTTTTTATTAGAAATAACCTAATTAAGGTTCCAATCCATTCATTATCGTTAATTCATTAACTGAAAAATTTATATTATAATTTGACATCATTATTTTGAGAATTAACTCTTATTTATCATATATGAATGCTTTTAATGACAAGTTTTAAAGTTGATTAATTAGATTCAAATAGCAGTTTCATTTATTTCTCGACTTATAGCTCCACAAAACACGGTTTTCCACATTTTGGTGCCATTTCTTCTGAATAATTTCCTGTAACAAAGGATTAATTTTTCAGCCAATATGTGGCAGTGCCGAAAATGCCTTCCATCATTCTTAAACTGGTATCCGCGGGGTATATTTTAGCGTGCATTTTTTTAATTATTATTCTAGTTGTAAATTATCCCCGGTACCGTTTCATCGATATCGTATTTTTACAGATTTGGTAACAGCGTGTTCCCATTGTGGCGAATTGTATCCTAGATCCACAAATTCGTCAATATTATACAGATCAATTAATAAAGTTGATTTGACCTTTCTTCTCGGAACAGTATTCGATTACTTGACCTGGTAACTTTTTCTATGGCTCCAATAAGAATAGCAAAAATTGGATGAGGTATCCAAGCTGAAATATATTCTAAAACCTACAAAATTAATGCTTTCACCGCATTATTTTACCTTTAAGTTCTTGTCAAATAAATAACAGCAAAAACTTGAGTTATGCAAGCATTATAAGGAATAGTAAAAATATTTTCATAATACATTTCATTTGATAACATGGATATAAGGATCATATTATATTTTCAAAGGTTGGTTGGATGGTTTCTTTTCGGACCATTATGGTCTTCTTTTGCTGCAATACGACCAAACAGGCCGTTCAAACGTGTTACAAGTATGATGAACCTTTGATTGACTTACTCAGAATAAATGGATTATTGGACCTGGTCTATCGTCGCTGGATCAGGAGGGATTAGTAACAACAACAACAACAACAACAACAACACAGGTATGATATAATGATGAGCAATTACTTTGAAAAGATGAGTTAGGTGCCAGATAGCGTAAAACTTTTGATCACGCCACGTTCATAATGGCTGTTCGGCGTAGTGGACATTATGCAATATATGCCCGTGTATCTGTAGAAATAGATCAGTACAGAAATTCCTAGTTACATGATTAATTACAAAATGCTCATCGTTATGGGGATTTTCTTTTGAATATTGTCCGTATTTCTTCAAACGCAGTTAAATGCGAAAATAGCAGGGATTCAATTAATTTAAAATGATATTTAGTAATCTGTGTTCTCGAAGTCATCAATAAAAACGAATGGGTTTGCTTTTGAAATTAATAAAATAAGCGGTGATATAAGTTGGGATAGAAAAAATTAAGTTCATTTAAATGTTTGTTTTTAATATCTGACATTGTAAAGTTTATAGGCTTTTAACTGCTTTATCCTTAAACATACACTCTATACTAAGCGTAAGCATCTGCTGATTTTTTAAAAAGTTTTTTTTTTTTTTTTAACCGCAAGGATTTTTTTTTTCTTACGTGACTCAGCAAAGTAATTAAAAAAACTTTAAACACAGCTGTAATCAATGTCACAGCTGTAATCAACCTTCTGAGGACCCGGGATTTGAGATTCAGTTTTAATTGTGTATTAACTTAAAATTTTTGTGGAAACGTTATTAAATATAAAAGAACGTCGTAAACTTCAATTTATTTACGTATGGACGAACTTAATGATAATGGTTTAAAATTCCTCACCAAACAGTGTATGCTGTCTAGCTTAGCAACACAAAGCACATAAAGTGCTACCAAACTAATCAGCGTTGAATTCAGTTTACTAGTGAAATCATACTAATATTAGTCGATATGCCTAGAAAAATAAATAATTCGCAATGGATTAAACATTGAACCACCGATAATAAAATATTCATAACATTCATAAAAATGCCTTTTTAATTATTATGAATGTTAATGCCTATATATATATATATATATATATATATGTTAAAAGTATATCAGTAGTGATGAGTTTAAACAATGTTTGTCCTTTTCTGCATTAAAGGGTCATATGTGATAAGCAGCTGAACAGATTCTATAACAGGTTCCAATGAATATTGGAAAGATATTGGGTAAATTTGGCCCGTAAATTTATATCGACGTTCTTAAAATTTGTTTCCTTGGTTTACAGTTTGCCACATCGAAGTAAAAAATTATATTTTGTACGTTTTGCTGTATGTTTTATAAAGGCACTTAAGGCAAATTATGTTAAATTTTCAAAACTTTAGTATTTATTTATAGTTAATATGTGTTTAAAATATAATCAGTTAGCGGCTGCTGCATTAAATCGAATTCTTATATACCGATAATCTACCAGTTCAGTTATTCTACAAATATCGGTTCTCGTCAATAACCTGGTGTTCCGTTAAGGGGACAAGAGACCTTCAAACTAGAATTTTTAAATCTTAAATTTTTAACTCTGAATACAGAATGAGAATAATTTATATTATTTTTTACTACATTGAAGACACTTAGAATTCAAAATAAAGATTTTTTGGCTGAATAATGTCTGTTTTTCAAAAACTGTTTCAAAAATGCAAAAATTTTTGAAAATGCTCTATGCACATTCCATATCATTTTAAAACCTTAATTTTTTATCACAAGTTTATCACATATTTATATAAACATAACTGTGCATTGAATGTTTTTTGTATGAATGTAAAGCATAAATATTTTACTTATGTTTTGGGATGTGTTCCTTTTATTTCAAGGTCTATAAATCTGAAAAAGAAAAAAATTGTGGGTTCAAAGAATGATGCAAGGTTTTTGTGACAAACACTTCAATTAACAATCCCAAGAAATTTGAAAGAAATCAGACGAAATTGTGCGAGCATGGAGCATTTTGAAAATGGTGCAGAATAATGGCTGTTTTTCAAAAACTGTTTAAAAAAATGCTAACTATTTTGAAAATGTTCCATGCGCATTCCATATCATTTTAAAACCTTAATTTTTTATCACAAGTTTATCAAATATATATAAACATAACTGTGCATTGATTTTTTTTTGTATGAATGTAAAGCATAAATATTTTATTTATGTTTTGGGATGTGTTTCTTTTATTTCAAGGTCTATAAATGTGAAAAAGAAAAAAAAAATGTGGTTTCAAAGAATGATGCACGGTTTTGTGACAAACAGTTCAGCTAACAATCCCGAGTAATTCGAAAAGAAATCAGAGGAAATTGTGCGCGCATGGAGCATTTTGAAAAATTCTATCATTTTTGAATATTTTTTTTTTTGAAAAACAGGTCCTATTTTCCCTCAAAATAAGTATTTCTGAATTTTAAGTGTCTTCAGTGTAGCAGAATAGAATATTAATTATTCTCATTTTGCATACAGAATATTCAAAATAAAAATTTTAAAAAAGAGTCTGCAGGTTCCATGTCCCCTTAACTGAACTATCCCAATGAACTGAAGAAAAGTCAATTTTGATGACTGCCTGCATGTATTTCACTTTCCATTTTGTTCTTTCTACATTCGAGGCCAACGGTGCATGAAAATGGTCTATGAATTTTATTAATTTTGATATTTATATTTAAGTAATTAAAGATGATAAATTTTCTTCAAAATGATTATTTAACGCATGTTGCTAAATAAGTATTATTCATTCCAACACACAAGCGCGAGCATTACTGCTAGTTATTTGATTCGGTCCTTCATTTGCTGTCCAAACCTCAACGTCACCTTTTTCATTGTATAGAAGTGAGTAATGGTGTTCCCGAACGGGATTCCTGTTGAAAAGTGAATTCTTGCTGTCTGCTAGAAAATTATTCATTATTAGGAGGAATTATAATTCATTCCTTTGTAGCAGAATATCTTTTTCATTATGTAGATCATCGATAGTTAGCAAAAATTATATTAATAATATGCATAAAAAATAGTTTTTTTACACGTCTTGATATTTTAATGTCCTCAAGAAGTGAAGAGAACTTTACATGTTTAAGTAGTTTTTTTTTCAACAGAAATTTAATTGGATTTTTAAAACAAGTCTCCTTTAAGGGGGTCCAGGACACAAAATTGTTCGAATTTTCGAAAAAAAATGTATTGCATTAAATTTTTTCCTTCTTTTACGCTTAAAATGACGGTTAAATCATGCTTCCATCTTAATTAGAACAGGATAAATTATCATATTTTTTTTGCAACATTTTAATAGTAGCCACTCGTTGTTTAAACCTATAAGTGCGTTTTTTGGCATGACGGGTTTTTCCCCGTTTCTCGTCTTTAAATTGTTATAAGTTAAGAACCGTTAAAGATAAATGGTTGAAAATTGGAACATATCTTTTTCAACTATTTTACTTTAATTTTGATTCAGCAAATTTGAAAAAATATTTACTTTTGAAAATATGATTTTTTTTTAAAGTTACATAATTTTTTTTTCTAATTTTTAATCTAAATATTTTTAATTTCTTTAAAAATTAATATTTCAAAAAATTCTGAATTAAATTTAAAACTTATATATTTATGTTTAATTAAATGAAAAAGTTTTGAAATTCAACAAATAATATTTCGAGTTATAAAGATTTTAAACTACCCCACTTTTATTAAAAATTTTAAATTTTTAAATTTAAAAAAAAAAAATTTTGAGAAATTTTATGATGTGATTTTCTTTACAAATTATATGGTTGATCATCACATACAAATTCAAAATTTTAACTCAATAAATAAAAAACCTTTTTAAAATGTGTCCCGGATCCCCTTAACAGTTGAACCTAATATTAAAGCTATTATAAGGGAACTTGTATACAAAAATTAATTTTTAAAAACATAATACCTATTATTATGATCTAAAAATATTGTATTAAAAAATAGTAGAACTTCCTTTTACATTTTAGAGATATGTAAAGGAATAATTCACGTTAGTTTTTGTATATAATAAATAGAGACATATTTTAATAGAAACACTGGAATTTTTTCTTACTAAATAGATTGAACGTCGTCATTTCGATAGTTAAAATCAAGGATTGAAAATATTTAATGTTTCTTAAATGGTTAAATACTTTAAATTTTGAACTATTTCATACCAATATTTAACAAATTAGTATATATTTAGATATATTTTTATACAGGTATGCCGAGCTGACAACATGGTATGGTTTATCCATGAAAATATATACATGGTTTGTGCAGTCCTTATTTTTCAACACTAATATTTCCGAATAGCCAATATTTCTGTTATTTTCAAAAAGGGGAAGAAACAAAATGTAACCAACATTTTTCCGGTATTATTTTAAAGATTTCTGCCTGTTTTCTATATTGCCGTCAAATTGACGTCTTTCAGTCTTAGTAGGTATGCAACACATTTTCTCCCCCCCCCCTTTACTGTCGAATATAATTTTGTAAATATGTGTGCATTTTTCACGTAAAATTAGAAAAAGTAATACAATTTCAGAAGCCTGAGGACATAAATACAGACATAGTGCTCAATAGTATGTTCAAAACCATCAAAATGACGGCAGCAGTCTTTCTAGGGTTAATACAATATTTTTGAGATTATAATAATAGGGAATATATTTTCATATAGAATTATTTTTAATATAAGTTTTCTTACAAAAGTTATGTCATTACTTTTAACTATTAAAAATGATTTGTTTTGAGAAACCATTTAAAGCATTTGCGATAAAAAAACAACCATTTTTTTCATTTATGGTAAATTAAGACAGTGAATCAAACTATCTTTTATTTATAATGTGCTAGGGATTCACACAACACAAATGTCGCTAATAATACAAACATTCTATATACAGCAGTTTTAATGAAATTTACCCTTAACAGACAAATATGTTTACTCTTTCAGGTTACGCATATATCGAAGCAATGCTTATTTTATGGCAACACAGCCTTTCAGGAAGGCATGAAAAAAGTTTCAGACAGATTTCCATCGGAAAAGGTGTTAAAACTGATAAGGTTTTCCAATGAACTTTTATCAGTGAAGTATCTTCGCAGAAATTTCGATATCAAGATGCAAAATTCTGTGTGAGTTTCGATGTATTCCGATAATCTATTGAGTGAAATTCTGTGAGTTGTTTTTGTAAGGGTGGGGGGACTAAAATATGGTTTCACGGAAGATAAACTGGCTAATTTACACAACCACGTAATTTACAAGTTAAGTAAGTACCATTTAAGGCTTTTTGGGGGTGTTACCAAATCCAGAGTCATTATTTACCCATACCCAAGCCGCTATCGTAAATTAATGCCTCAAAACGTTTATGTTCTTTAAAACAAGATGTTGGGTATAGAATTGAGGCTGTGAAAGGCAAAGTGGTGTAAGTCACATTTTCAACTTTTTTTTAATTTGAGGGAAAAATGTAATCTTCATGTTCAATTTATAGTGGAATTGAAAATAATTATTATTTGCAACATTATAACAACTATTATGAATTATAATTTGTTCAGTTTATACTGAATTTTTTGTAATTTCTGCAGTAAAACGCTTCGGACTTGCACTGCTTGACTTACTGACAGACTTACCACTTTGCCTTTCACCGCCTCAATTATCAAAGCTAGCAGGATAATTTCTTCGTCTCCAGTGTAAAACGAACGCATTGTGCCTCGCGCGAAAAGTTTCAAAAATACTTGAAAAGTGTTACAAATGAGTACATTTCATCACTATTAATCATTAATACTACGAGTTCATTTCAAAATGAACATTATACAAAATAGTAAAGCCTGCTGGAAATGACGTTGTTTTGATTTAATATTAGTGTGGAATATTCGATGTTACTGGTGATTATGAACAAATATACATACACTGGCGGCTTCATAGACAAATGCAGAGGATATTATATTGAAAATACATGATAATTTACTCAGCTTCGAAAATTATCATGCCAATGAATTAATACCGTTATCCATTACCAGGAAAGTGATTTACGATTAGCAACAGAAGGATATAATTATGTAAGTAAAATGTAAATTAAAACTTTCTCGGTTTTGATTACTTACTCGAAGGATCTCAACATCTTTAAAATTAAGTAAATGGAATGGTTAAATAATTAAATTATATTCAGAAATAAAATAAACTTTTAAATAAAATTTCTAATTTAAAGTTATGTACTGATGCAAATTCAGATTTGTTGAAGAAAAAAATTCGGGTAGTATCTTCCAAGGAAACTACCGCGGGATATTAACGTAGAATTACTTATCGTTGCTTACATTTTTGTATGTATATATGTATCTCTCTCTCTCTCTCTCTCTCTCTCTCTCTCTCTGTGTATATATATATATATATATATATATATATATATATCTATATATATATATATATATGACAAATGCAGAGGATATTATATTGAAAATACATTATAATTTACTCAGCTTCGAAAATTATCATGCCAATGAATTAATACCGTTATCCATTAACAGGAAAGTGATTTACCATTAGCAACAGAAGGATATAATTATGTGTGTGTGTGTGTGTTCGTTCGTTCGTTCGCGCGTGTGTGTCAGTCAAAATTTTGATGCATTTTGGCACTTTTCTGTTTAACTGTTTACTGCTTGCCTAAGCGATACAGACTGGGTTTGGAGCGCTGCCAAAATTATTACTCGCAACGATTGACGGTTTTAGCGTCTGGAATTTTGCTGTCCAGAGCACCGTTATGGAGGAACGTAATCCTACGTTAAAATTTAGAATCTTTTATCGCAGCATCCTTTTTAACCCTTATTTGTTTCATTACGAGATATAACGATAAAACAGTCAAATTAAGTATCAGGTATCACTTTAAAGACATGACTGGGTAATAGAAACACATGACCTGGTTATTAGAAACACAGGACTGGTTACTGGAAATATCACACAGTATTTTTTAGTTGTTCTCTAAATTTTCAGTCACTGCATCTATGTCAATTATTTCCTGTTACCTGATTGATTCTTCTTGACGGATAGAAATCATTCATAAAAGACATTCATTATTCAAAATGAACAGCCTTTGAGGATACACTTTCTGAAATGATTTTGGAACCATGTATTACGTGCTTTGACTCGGTATCGTAAACCCTTGCCCCTCTTACGTCTAGAGAGTTCACGAAATATCTCCTGACAGTTAAACAATCTCCTTAATCACCGAAGAATAAGTGTCTGCACTCTATAGCGTGATGGACAACTCCCCGAGCACAATCCCTGAGTGTTGCGACGCAGATAAGTAAACACGAGAAAATGACCTTCCTGGTAAATAAAGAATGATACTCATCGTAGTGTTTGTTGGGTTGCATATCCTGTAAGCAGGATACTGTTCTTCTGCTAGGATAGATGGGAGGGTAAATGTCTGGTCTTCACATTTCGTAACTCAGTACTGAG
The DNA here is from genome assembly GCA_907164885.2 of Dolomedes plantarius. Lineage (NCBI taxonomy): Eukaryota > Metazoa > Arthropoda > Arachnida > Araneae > Dolomedidae > Dolomedes > Dolomedes plantarius. The sequence goes on from OU015495.1 coordinate 150,134,014, forward strand.
TATCCATATGATTTCGTATAAATATATTTCTTTTAGAAAACTTTAAGATTTTACTACAGCAAGCGCGAGTCTTTTATTATTCTTTCTTTAACGTAGGATTACGTTCCTCAATAACGGTCCTCCGCAAAGAAAAAAATAGAGTCCGTTGAGAGTTATAATTTCGACAGCTCGCCAAAGTTATAATTTTGGCAGCGTCCCAAACCCAATAGCAGTAAACGATTAAACAAAAAGTACCAAAATGAGTAAAAAAAAGAGAAAAAGAGGTAAGCAACGATAAGTAATCCTACGTTAATAACTCTCGGTAGTTTCGTTAGATGAGACTACCTGAAATATTTTTTTCCATAACATTTTCTTTGATTTCAATATTAATACAATTTCCATCTAGAGGAGGATAACACGTTTAAAATACCTGCTTAAATGTAGTACTAACAAATGAATGATTACCATTTCATGGTAACAACATATACACCCATACCTCGCTTTACGGCCTAGATACGTCCCGGAAAAAGTTGGCCGTAAAGCGAAAAGCCGTATAACGAATCAATTATTTTGATACAAATCCATGCAAATTCAATTGGAGCTGTTCCAATCTTTTATAAATAATATAGTTTTTAGATCATAAAGTATTTTATTCTTTTTATTTCCTATAAAAATGCTTACATAAAAATAAAATTACAAAGCAATGTAATAATAAATAGAAATTAAAAAAATGCACATATAAACAAAAAAACAAAAGAAATCATATTCACATATGTATACATATAATAAAAAACCTAAAATAAAATGTTTAAAAACTGTTTTAATCTGATGACGAACATTAACATGAAGAATCACTAAACTATAATATGTTGCTATCATCACTTTCTGCTGTTGTGGCCGTATAACGAAATATTGTGGGTCGTAAATCGAAAAAGTGCCATAATTAAAAAAGGCCGTTATAGCGAAATGCCGTATAAAGAGCGGCCGTATAGCGAGGTATAGGTGTATTTCATTTCAACTGGCAATAATTTTTTTAAATTTCTATTCCAGCACGGCAGGTACTTTGACTTCAGGATATGACATCCCACCCTCACAATCACCGTATTCTTTGTTTACGCCATGGAATTAAATTTCTATTATACATACGTTAAGAAAACAAAAACATATAAATTACACTAATGAAGAATGTAATCAGTAATTTCATATTTAAATTTTATGTTTGAAAATATCAATATTTTTACAAAGAAACAGCTGTTACCTTATACTCGGAATCTTTCTTAGAAAGCAGCGTCATTTGCTTTTACTGGCATGCAAATGCATAGATCATAATGACTTGAAGTCATAAATTTTATGGGTTATAAAATGCATCATTTGCGATGCAAATTACTCGAATATTCTCGGCTTTATGGAGCAACAGTGTACTCAAATTGTAAATCGCTCAAGAGATATATTTACATAATGCAAAACCAGTTAAAATGTCACGGTTCATGGATTTTTATAATATGCTCAATCGTTTATTATGAGTTATTCAAAGAATGATTATTCTTATAAAGTGAACTCGATATAGCGATTGAAATGTGTGGACTATTAGAGAGTTTACGGCTAAGTTCGAGAAAATCCTAATTTTTACATTCATGAACAGACGAAAGATAACTATGAATTATCTTTTTTTATTTTGTGTTTAGTTCCAGATTGGACATATTTTTAAAGCATTTTAAATGAATTCATATCTTGTATTTCGAATATACTTGTTACACATCTGTAAAAGCTGAATTCATTTACATTTGATAAAACATTTTCTTCAATTACTGAAATAAATTTATTTAGAGATTGTTTCAATGTTGTTTTCACGGATATTAACTGTGTATCTGCCTGGTTTCCCTTATTTAATTTTATATATATTTTCGTGACGTGCTAATAACCATAAAACCCTAAATTGTAATTTTTCATTCAAAGTTAGAGGTGTTAGATATCACGGTCCTATTATCTCTTTTCTAAGAACTCTTTAAGGTCCCTTTCCTTGCTGCATAAGTCTATAACTCTTCCGTAACAATAAAATCCAATCGCTTTAGGAGGAACACGATCCCCTTGTGTAAAATGTAGGTTAAATGGTTTTCTTTTAAAGCAGGTCATATATAAGGGAAGAGGGCACCATGAAATATGCGTTGTTGAGCATTTTCGTAAGCCAGTGGATAACTATTTATCGATTCTGAATACCATCTGCCACAATTACAACAATGCAAACCAAAATTACAACAATCTTTAACCAGTCAATAAGAAAGTTCTATGCCTGGTGTAGGATTAAAGAAAGGACAGTTACAATGAAAGACTTGAGACTCAGAATTTAACGTTAGGTGTTAAAACGTGTGAGATGCAGGTAGGAGATAATTTATGAGCCAGAGATTTAGATGAATAATTTTGCCATTCACCTTCAATTGTTCGCTCATGTTACACGATAAATCCTAGTTTGAGATTGATTAGCCATTATCCTTCTCACAACCGACAAAAGTCAAATACATAAATATTAAGCTTAATTACGTCCTATTATGGTATCAATATTTGTTCTAAATTTATAGAAATTTTGTTTGAACCTCGGAAATCTGACGAATCTGCCGAAAACAGCCGATCACATAATACTTACATAGCTAGTTTACTTAGTTGTGTCAACTTCTGAAACAATCCTTTAAATAAGCCATGATAAGATATATTATGATGGGAGGGAAATGGGAGAAATTATTTGCAATCATTTTACATTAAAAATGAATTCGTGAATTAAATGGAATGCGCAATACTAAATTGGATTCGCTGATAATTTTAAAAGCAGTTGATATTGATGTAAACTAAATTTCTTTAAATAAGAAAACAGTCTAAATGAAATGTACTTTCAATATTATTTCTATATATACTCTAATCGAACTTTTCAATTTGTCTATGCGGGAAATAACATACATTGATGGTTTTATTTTCAAAAAATATCCTGAATTAAAGAATAACATCATAAATTGAATTTCATTGGAACTGGGGCGTGGTTTACTGAGTTATATGTTTTATAATAATATTTAATGGTTAAAGAATCGTTAAATGTAGTAGAAAGATTGTAGTTTTATTCATATTCCATTACTCATTCATCGAATGAAATAGTAATACATTTTTTTACTTTATTTCTAAAAATACCACTATATCAGTAAAGTAGTTCTCAGACGGAAAAATATTAGAAAACATTAGAATAATTTTAAAGGATGGTCAGAAAATGTAGCGTACCATCAAAAAACATTCGTTTAGTTTAGAACAGTGGTGTTACTTATCAAAATAAAGAGGATTAACTAAATTCTATGCGTAAATCGTGACATTCATCTTGAATTATACCTGTACTTCATCACATTAATGAATTCTGGTTGAATTATTTACTACCAATGGATAAGGTGGGATCAAGCGAAAACCCGACTGTCTGATGCGTTATAAAGCACAAACTATAAACATATTACTTTGTATTTATCAAGGCATTTCTGATAAATGCATAAGAAAGCAAAAGATGAAAGAGACATAATTTCTCCGTGTAGGACTCTGTAGTCAATATCACCGTAAATCCAGTCTAGGACATTTAAAGTGTTTCACTTTGTCTGTACATTTTCTATTCATTTTTGTTATTTCATTTTTGTTATTTGAGAGGGATTAACAATAATTTCAGGTACAATATCTGTTAGACATGTCGAAATCTCTTCCAAATTCGCTATGGGTAGTTCCCTTTGAGATCATGATGCTTTGATTAATGATATGCATGTATCATTTTTATTTTCTTTCATAAGCCAATTTAACCTGTAGCTTAGGGAGCAAATTGTTCCGATTTCCTCTTTAGAACCGGATATTTCATACCCTCTTTGCAAGAACGGCTATTGAGGAGGTTATATATATATATACATGTGTGTGTGTGTATGTATATCTGTACCTTGGGACAAAAAGGGCCAATGTCCATTTTAATCAAATGTCAGAGGATAATGGAGAGTATAAATATTTTCTCAAATTTTATTTTTCAATTTTAGTCATAGATGTTTGCCTACATTCTAGTATTATATTTATTTCGATTTCTTTTTCATTTGTCACTGGAATTTCAAAGTTTTGGACATTGTCCCTTTGTGTTTCAAAGTACACACACACACACACACACACACACACACATATATATATATATATATATATGTACTTTAAAATTCTTGGGCCCGTATTCTTGGGATACATGCTATCCCACCCCGTAAGGAAAAGTTTAATCCCTCGGATTTTAATGCCTGAATTCTGTAATAACAATATAATGTTTTCACGTGCATACGATTTCACTCGCTAGTTTGAATTTTGTTGTACACGGACAAAAAACATCTGATTCTTGCCCCATTTCCTGTTTTAATCTATATTCTTCCACACATCTCATTTTGTAAAAATCTATCATACATCTAGACGTATTTCCGATATAACCTGGTAATATTTTTTCAGCATGATACCCGCATTTAATTTCGCTCTTTCTTGTTTAATTAACACACTTTAGGATTTGGGTTTTGTTCTCTTCTTTTTTTTTCTTCTTCTGAAAACTATTATCTTTTCCCCCAGCTTACTATATTTCTACTGATAAAGCAAGGACTTAACAAATAATGAATTTTCGCCGCTGAGTCTTTTTTTTTCATCGGTATGACCGCCCCATTTATGTCAAGTTGGGCAGGCACCTTCACACCCTCATTCATCTCTTTTGTCCGGATCATTTAGCGTCGTTAGCGGCGTGTGTTCCTCCCGCTATGCGATATTTAACAAAGGCGTCATTTGCACCTACTTGCCGGGATATTTTCCTTTATTTTTACGGCTTTGTAACGACTGTTATAAATATCCTAGATGCAGTCGCACTCGTACGAAGATATAAATTTAAATAACAGAATCCTTTTTCAATCTTTTTATTGTTTTATCAAATGGATGCCCATTTCAATATGTACGTGCGAGGCATTTCAGAAATGATATTGTGGATCCCAAAAGTGCTATGTCGCTATTTATCTTAGAGAGGTAGAAATAGCTATATAAATGTGTAGTACTTTTGTACTTCTATGCTTTAACCAGCATAAATGTCAGATACCCTATTATTATTATTACTAGTAGGTAACCCGCCATTTTGACGTCATAATGGAAAAAGTATATGAAAGTTAAAAAATATCCTGAATTATCTAAAATATTGCATTTAATCCACACCTTGTAAAAGCAATCCCTTTCATTATTTTTTTATTTATTTAGTTTTTCATGCGATTGGAGTAGTAGGCTGCCATCCAACCCGTCATTTTGACGTCATAATACTAAAAATGACGTCATAATGAAAAATTTATATGAAAGTTAAAAAAAATTTTTACAGTTCACTACGGGATTCATTCACATTCAAGTTTGTTGTTTACTTTCAGAATTCATCGCAAAAGTAAACAGATTTTTAAAAACTGTTAAATATACAGCTAAAAACATCCAATTTTTTTTTTTAGTTCTGAATGTTTTATAGAAAAATAGGCTGAACAAACGTGATTTGATGGAGAAGATATTTGTTTTTAGGTAAGAAAAAATTCTGATCCAAATCTGAAATTGAAATTAAGCCTATCCGGCGGTATGTTTACTGAGGGCTTCAATTGAAAGATGAGTACAGCCCGGAAGTGTCATACAGAGACAACGGCTATTATATATAGGATTATTATTATTACTATTTTTTTAATCTTTAAAATCCTTATTTTTTTAACCATGTTTTTATTAACTCGCTTTCTTGTTTGTTTGTTTGTTTGTTTGTGTGTGTATGTGTTCGTCCGCTACAAATCTTGCAATCGATTTTAACTAACTTCCCGAGTAGCTAGACATTTTAAACTTCTAGAATAGATCAGAACACGATGAAAATGCATTATTTTTATACTTTTAGCCATATTTAAGGTAATTGGAATTCATTTTAAGTTAATTTTGTTTTGTAGACTGGTGCAGCCATCTATCGGTCGGGACGGGAAAGAAAATTTGCTGGGATCGGAACGAAAAGTTGAACGCAAGTTAACTTCCAATTAACTTCATTTTTTTCAAGTTGATGGGATAATTCATCAAAAAACTTTAAAAATAATTTATTAATGCATAGAATTGTCAAGTCTACATGATTCAACAGAAAATTTAAAAACATGGTATATAAAAAGTTCTTTTTATCTTTTAACTATTTAAATTTTTATAAGCCAATATTTCATCGGGCTTTATTTTCCCACACGGCGGACACTTGTCTATTCGTCTATTCCACACCTGGAATTTGTTAGGTTACTTATTATGAATCCACCATCTAGATCAGTGGTGGTCAACCGGTTCCCAACCGCTCACTACTTGGCGATTCAAGCTTTCATGATGGGCGGTGGGAATTTTTGTCCGTTGTTACAAACTCTTTTCTTCCTCCGGATATCGAATACACTGCTAACACATTCGCGAGTTTGACTTTATAAAATATGCTTTTGCAATTTACTTTTGAATTACATCTCTAAACTTGGGTTACGGGTAATAATTTCGGTCACTTCTCGAAGTATACTCGTGGGTGAGGGTGCAACGAATTAGCTCCGTAGACATCCGTTGCTATATATATATATATATATATATATATATATATATATATATATATATATATATATATATATATATATATATATACATATATATAGCTATATGTATATATATATATATATATATATATATATATATATATATATATATATATATATATATATATATATATATATATATATATATATATATATATACAAAAGTGGGAGGTAGGTAGTAAAAGGTTGACGACTCCTGATCTAGATGAATCAACATCAATTCTTTTGGAGGATACAACTCAAGAATGACGTCTATGTAAGTTTAAATTTGAATCCAACCTTTGAATATTTCGTGGTAAATAGGATACGAAAATGGTAAAAAAATCTGGAACTATCATTATAATAAATATTTAATAAAATCAATTTCTATTGATTCCAAAAAAACCCTTTATGTAATAAATTTTTTAGTCTTTTTTTTTTCCTTTTGCTCATATGTACTCCAAAAAAATGAGAAACCAACTACAGTTGTGAAATATACGGTTTTAAGGGAACAAAATCTGGGTCTAAAATATAAATAACATTTGTAAATTGAATACTATTCCTATGTCGCTGGTTTCTCCTAGAATTTTAACGATTTCACTATTAGTAACGAGTCTAGACATCAACACGGGACTGTTGACCACGTCGTAATGACGAGTGTAAAAAGTCAGGGTTATCTGTGTTCATTGCTGCACTATACATGGAAAATTCCCTTTAACGTCTGTATTGCTAGATAAAAGTGTTGATGTGTAATAAATGATGAAATTCCATGAACGGTTCATACGAATATCATTTATTTAGGTTCATCTCATCCGTTATATACTATAAATCACAAAGAAAGCATTCTTTCAATTATTTCTAGACTTGCAATCTTTAACCCTTTAAGTGGCGTCGTTTGCACAGTGCAAACGCCTAAATGTAGTCTTTTGTTTTCACTTAAATTCAATGTATTCCAGTTAAATGGGCAGAAAAAATGGTTAGTACTGCCATCTGTTATCAGTTTAAAGAAGTAAAAACATTTTCCAACCTTTACTTGGAATTTTTTTCAAGATTCTTTAGGTTAAAAAAAATTCGAAAAAAAATCTGCACTGTGCAAACGGGGGAGGTTGTTGCCCCTCAAAGGGTTAACCAACTTAAACTTATGTTTAATCACTTCTGTTTATTCCTTATAAAATGTTGTTATCCTAACAACGTTTAGAAGTAATTATTACTATTAAAGCAAGTAATCATAACCAGAAAAAAAAATACATTTTACGTTTTAATATCTCTGTATTTAAAATATAAACTTACTTTCATAAAATGCATATTAAGCTTCACTTTTTTTATTATCAGAAGAGAGCTATGCTGGGTTATCAGGGAATAAACTTATACAGGAAGGCTTAACTTAAATAATCAAGATACACTTTTCAGTCATTAGCGTGTCGTTAGGTCGGATGATAAGCAATCGTTAAATACTGATGAACATTAAATCTGCAAGCATTGCCGTGATTTAATATGCGAAATGGATATTTTGAATTTCATATATCGTTATTAATAGTTTATATATAAATACGTAAAGAGAGATGAAATTGCTTATAATATTGTTTTGTTTGGACGTTTTGATAAATGAAAGTGAAATGTTAATATACCAATGAAATTTGCCTTTTAACGCTGTATTACTATTTATTATTAATTAAATCATGGGGGACATATAAGCTATGTATTCGGATATTTTCAGAAAGTTGTACTTTTTGAGGGTTTTAACATCTACCTTGCCTTAGATAGAAGGAAATTGGGAAATCAATATACGAAACGGATATATGGAATTATCCTGATATTAAAGAGAAAAATTATTAAAATATTAAATTTAAATAAGTAAATATAAAACTATTCGAAAAAGACTAACAGAAATTTAGCCATTTTGTCTGCTACTGCAAGCACCGTTGATGTTATCATCTTAGACAAGAAATGAAAAGGGAAATATCAGCTTTTAAAGTTTGCAAAGAAAGCTTTTGTTCTTGCACATTTACTACTCTGTGTTACATTTTCTATTACCAAAATTTTGTTAAGGGATTTTGGAACATTTGCCATTATTTTCGGAATATCTATACAAATAATGAGAAATTATTCAGGGAGACAAGACGTTTATGATATCTTTCGATTTTCCACAGTGTTATCATTTTTTATATAAAACCTCTTCAAGTGGTAATTTAGAAGTACGTGATTCACCTTATTTGTTTTATGTACATGTTAAATGTTTGTAAAAGATTTCATGACAATTTTTTTAATAAATTTCTTAAAGAATTTCTTCTTAGTTTTTTAGGCAACAGATTGCAATCATAGAATAAAATCTACTGACAAGTATACTATATTGATATTAATATTATTACCGTATATTAATATTGAAATTGAATAAAAACTATTGAAAATTGAATAAAAAAATCACCTGCAATCAACCACACTTAAGTATAACACGTACATTATACACTGGTGATATAAATTAAGAGAATTTGCATATTTTATCGAATTTCATGAAAAGAACTGAACTGAATGTAAAACCACTGCTTCTAGACAAAAATGCAAATCTTCTACGTCAAATACCTAAGCTTACACATGTGTGTAGGCGGAGCCAGTAGAGAAACAGGCTTTATAAGCGCACGTAAGTTAAAACGCATTTCGTTCGTTAGCACACCTCATCGAATTTCTTGGTGTTATTTTGCAGCAATCGGTTAATTTCAAATTGTAACAGTAAAAACGAGTAAAAACCAACGTTTAGATGATGGAATGAGGTGGCGAATTGTGGGGAGACTAGAAGCAGGCCAATCTCATGTCCAAATTTGTAGAGAGTTCAATTTAACGCCCAGCGTTGTGTGTAGCTTATGGAAACAGTTCCAGGATACCGGATCCATGGAGAGAAAGCCTGGACAAGGTCGTCCAAGAGCCACGCCGGCCAGAGGAGATCGCCATTTGTCGATTATAGCGAGGCGTAACAGGAGTGCTACAGCTTCTCAGCTCTCTCGTGATTTGTATGCAGCCACAGGAACCCATGTATCAAGGGTGACTGTTTCCAAAAGACCTCATGATAGAGGGTTGTTTGCAAGAAGACCTGTTGTTTGCGTCCCGCTCACTTCTACGAACAGCAGAATCCATTTATCATGGTGCAGAAAGCATAGATATTGGAGTATGGATCAATGGGCGACCGTTCTCCTCACTGATGAGTCCCGGTTCAGCCTAAACACCGATTCTCGCCGTACGTTCATATGGAGAGAACTAGGGACCCGCTACCTACCCTCTACTGCCCGCGAAATCGACTATTATGGCGGAGGAGGTTTAATGGTCTGGGCAGGCATGATGTTGGATGGCCACATACCTCTCCATGTCTTTGAAAGAGGCACTGTGACTGGTGTGAGGTATAGGGTGGTATAGGTCTTGAAGCCCTATGTTCGCATTTTCAGGAGTGCAGTTGGCCCTGAGTTCATTTTAATGGACGATAACGCGAGGCCACGTAGAGCTCTTCTGGTCGACGAATTTCTAGAGAGTGAGGATATTCGCGGGATGTATTGGCCAGCCAGATCTCCAGACCTTAACCTATAGAGCATGTCTGCGACGCTCTGGAGAGGACAATTGCAACTAGCAACCCCCCCTCCGAGAACCATCCAGTGAATGAAAACAGCGTTGCTGAACGAGTGGGACGAATTGCCACTGGAAATGATAACCTGCCTTATTTCAAGTATGAAATCACGCTGCGAGACCTGTATATCTGTAAGAGGGGACCATACCCCCTATTAACCCATCTATTAACCCATTCTCTTGTTTATTCTGCAACCACTGTTTCATACCTTCCAACTCCAGCGAGTGTTACGAACGATCTTGCGTGTGTATTACAATTATTGAATGGTTATTTGTTTTGTATTGTATCAATGTATGCACATATCAAATTTCATTAAAATCGGTACCTTAGTTCTAGAGATAATAGACCAAATCTGCAAAATCTCTTAATTTCTTACACCATTTTATATCATTCACATTCATATACATTACGCATTTTTTTCTAAGTTAAAAAATTTGGCTTAAAACTGCCGGTTCATAGAAACTATGACATTTCAGATCCTTGTATATTATTTACCTAATGTTAGATTCATCTGATGGGTTCATCAGATGAGTTCATTCGAAATATATATCTAACATGCATCTACAGTTTTCTTTGAAAGAATGATATTTATAAGGATAAACGCATTTAACATACTGAACTACACCATTATAATTTAATTTCAGATCGACTTAATATAACAGCAAAATTTATTTTTTCACACTTTTGACTTTTATCTACATTACAATCAGAATGATTTTTACTTTTCTGATTCTTTTTAGTTATTGCTAGGAGCTAAATTTTATTGATATAAGTGTATTTTCAATGCGTTATGTTTTTGAAAGCGTGATTTGAAAGACATATTCTAAAAAAGTCTAACATTAAATTAAACATCAAATTCGCTAGTTTGGACCCTTAAAATAATCTAAAAATGTAAAGTGAAATATCTATGTAGCGATTAATCAAAGTGCAAATTGTTTTTTTAATAACAGAGTTTTATAAATACAATTTATTATAAAGGACAATAAATGGAATACTCATTTAGTATTTATAATATATCTAGTTATTTTAAAATGTTGGAAAAGTTTCACAGTTAACGTAAAAGCTAATTGTATGGGATTTAGTTTTTTTCCTCTATTTTTTCCTTTTGTCTTAATTCAATCACTTTAGCGAGTGATGATGTCTCTTTTAGCTATTTTATGTTTTTACTTCATTTCATGTTTAGTGCCTAAGGCCAGGAAAACGGAAAACGCAAAAATTGGGCTCCAATCCAAATGCCAGTTTATGGGAAATGTTAACAAATTGGCCTCGTTATTAATTCCAGTTAGTATGAAGAACATATTAGCAAACCAATTATTCATACAAATTACTATAGTTTTAATAAACTAAGATTTATGTGATTAGCGATGTATTTCTGATGTTTCATAACAGTTTTCTTCTCTAGAAAAGAAATATACTTTAGGATATTAAGCTATTAACTGTTACATATATCCGGTTCTTTTCAGAATAAGATTACATGAAAAACATTTTGTAAGGAAAATTGCTTACAATTTTGTGCATAGTGTATGTTCTTTATGTGCGAGTGTCGTTTGACAAGTCCGTACAAAATTCGAGAGATGGCGACACTCCACTGATATTGTTGACGCTTGTTAGTTAGCTTATTTCAAAGGTACGCATGTCAAATTGGTAAAGGATTTGAAACTCTGTACTTGACAGCCATTTTAGTCAGTTACCCCTTATAACTGCTCACACAATAGATAAAAATGAGTTCCGCCTAAAGAAACTAGATCCAGGCTTGATCATTACGGTCTACATCTTCGTTTACATGTGATTTATGTGTGGTTTGTCGACTTTCGCCAAGTTCGTAGGAGAACAAGTGACGCCGAGTGTTCACCACGCTAGAGTGAAATTAATTAATATATATATATATATATATATATATATATATTTATATATATATATATACAGTCGAACCTCCATATATCGAAGTAGCAAAATGTCGGAAAAAAATTCGATATATAGGAATTTCGATATATAGAATTGATCTTAGTTTTATCATAATTCTCCTAAAACATTAAAATTAAAGCTAATTTTCGTATACGAATCTTTATTTCTAATTTATATGCGAATCACATAAAATGAAAGTTAATAACTAAAAAATGAATTAATATGAAAGATTTATTGAGTACTATATACCTTAAAAAAAACAATCTAGACAGTGCTTACAGTGATCACAGTTACATTCTTTTTAAAAAAAACTACGAATATCTTGTTGAACAGCCAGTTTTGCGGAAAGTTCATCAAAGAAATGCTCGCATTTATTCCGTCCACTAAAAACTTCACCAGGGACATTTTCCTCGAACTGAATTCCACGATATATTGTTTCAAATGCCAAAAATTGGGAGATTTTATCCCAAAGTCGAATAAAATCTCCCAATATGATGTGAAAACAAATTTCGATATATACAGATTTTTTCGATGTGTAGAATCAGTTTTTCTATGTAATGAACATGGAGATTTGCTAAGTGTTCGATATATAGAAAATTTCGGTATAGGGAAGTTCGATATATGGAGGTTCGACTGTATATATATATATATATATATATATATATATATATATATATATATACTAGCTGAGTGGCAACCCGATGTGTTACTTTTTCGATTTAAAATGATATAGTTTCATTTATTACAGATTAAAAACCGTTTAATCACTTTTAAAAATATATTAGAATTTTTTTTAAAAAAAACGAAATAATGATTTCAAATTCTCTTTCTCAAATTTCGGTTTTTAGCTTTTGAAATAATTCTTTCAAATTTCCGTTTTCAAATTTTGCTTTTTAGACAAAAAAGAAATTCATTCAATTAGAAAAAATTCTAAAGGTTTTAACTTCTGATTTCCTAAAACTAAAATTATTTCTGGATTTCAATTATTAAATGACTCGTTCTCAACTAATAATTTTTCTTTTTGTCAACTGAGCAGAATTTATTTTGAAGAGTAGAGTTCCTGGGTCTATTGACTTTAAATCCTGTCGCAAGATTGTTATTATCAGTCTATATGTGCTCAATAGAAAGAAAAAATTAAGTTAAATTAAGTTTAAAGTTACCAGATACATTAATATAAAAATTAAGTTTAAAACTTTCAAAAAGTAGAAGAGTAAGATAAATTTAAAAATTAGAAATATATTAAGTTTAAATGAATTAATATTAAATTGAAGAATTAAAAAAAAATAAAGAAAATAAGTTGAAATTAATTAAGTTACGGAATAAATGGCCCTCAGCAAAGAAGATGGAAAGTTTGCATAATAAAAGAAAAAAATAATTACAAGATAAAAAGAACTTTTTATATACCATGTTTTTAAATTTTCTGTTGAATCATATAAACTTGACTATTCTATGTATTAATAAATACTTTAAAAAACATTTTTTGATGAATTATCCCCTCAACTTGAAAGAAAATGAAGTTAATTGGAAGTTAACTTGCATTTAGCTTTTCGTTCCCTTTCCGGCCAATAGATGGCTGCACCTGTCTACAAAACAAAATTAACTGAAAATAACTGAAAATTAATTTACTTCTCCTTCAAGATGGCTAAAAGTATTAAAAAATGCATTGTCGTCTTGTTCTGAGCTGTTCTAAAAGTTTCAAATGTCAAGCTAGTCGGGAAGTTAGTTAAAAATTTATTGCAAGACTTGTAAGGGACAAACAAGAAATCAAACAAGAAAGCAAGTTAATAAAAACATGGTGAAAAAGGCCCTGTGCAGGGTCAAACAATTCGTAATGAGATGATTACAGAGTTCCGAAAGGGAAAACAAAAAATATCAAGATAGGGAAGGCCGAATGTAAATAATATATCTCATGGGTGGAAAATGTGCTTAAAAAAATAGAAAGACAGTTCTGACGAATTCAAAATTGGTGGTGGAAGAATCCTCATCAGTTGCTCATTAATTATAAATAAATTTCACCAACTTGCTGGAATTATTAGTGAGTAAAATAATAAGTCGAAAAATTACGAACTCGGCATTCAGTTACATTCAGATGCTATGGCGATCAGCGCGTTAAATTTCAAAAGTGAGTTTTGTAAGTACACTTTTTTAGAATTATAAAATTTTTTTATTAAATATATTTGGTATATTTTGGAAGCTGAACATCTTGTAAATGCCGATAAATCGTATAATTGACATTAATAGGTGCAGAAAACCGAAATATTTGTCCATCAAAATTGTCGATTTCGTGAAATTCGAAAAACTGCTTTGGGGAAAAAGCCTCGTTTGCAATGAAAAACCTTTCTTAACTTTATAAAAATGTGTATATCGTTAAATATGAAGAGTTGTAAAACACATGGAAATAAAAAAATTGTCGATTGGAGGACGGAAAAGTTGAATTTTGCATTAATGAAAATAGGGGTATTTTAAAAAAACGGAGCTGGCCCACTCGGAATGTCAGCTGTTTCTGCTCTCCGCTTCTTTTGAGTTCGGCGGTTTTAATTTAATAATTAACAAAGTTTAAAGTTTTGAAAGTTGAAGATAGCATCAGTGCACGCGTCTCGTCCGTCCGCGTATATCTGCACCATTCGCGATATCATGCTATGCTCGGTTCGCGAGATTAGTCCGTACCCGTGTCTGCTCACTAACTAATATTTGTTTACCTTCAGCTGTTAATAGTAAGATATATAGGGTGAGTCCAAAGTTCGTAAATACTTTAAAAATTCATAAAAAAATGAAGAAATCATCATAAAAAAGTGAGGTTCGCAAGAAACGGCTCACAAGGAAGTCGGATTTTTTTAGCAGCCAAAAAAAGTTAAAAAAGTAAAAAAAAAAAAGAGTCTAAAAAGTTTTTAAAGTTTTAAAAGACGCAGGTAGATGGTGCTGACATGCGAGAGATTCACCAGAATTATGCAAATCAATCTTGCAATAAAAGACCGTGATACATGAGGATTTGGAGTAACGGCCATGAAGTGGAAGACCCTCGTTGGCGGAGTTGGATCGTTGGCGGAGTTGGCGGAGTTGGCTCCATTCCATTACTGCGGTGGAATCCGTTATGAATGATATGGCAGCGGAATCGTCCACGGGGAGTAGCAGTGCTCGCAAAGCTATACCAGTGACTCTACCAGTGACTTTTTAAAATTTTTATTTTGCTGCTAAAAAAAATCCGACTTCTTTGTGAGCCCTTTCTTGCAAACTGGAATTCTTTATCATAATTTCTCCCCATTTTTTTTATGAAATTTTAAAGTTTTTCCGAACTTATTTCTCACCCGTTATATGCATAATAAAAGTTAAATACTTAAAGAATTCTTCCTATATCAATAACTATTATCTATGCGATTCATCATAGCTAGTGGGCTTAATACCTCGTATTCATATGCAGCGTAAACTGTTCTAATAACATGTTCCATGTTTATATATTAGGTACCTTTTCTCTCATCGTTCAAAAACACGCAAATATCATGTACAATTTGTTAACGAAAGTGAAAAACGTAAATTTGATAAACCTATCAGTTTTCCCTAGGTATCTTTGATGTTCTAATGACGGCATTACAGCGCCATTTGCTAAATAAGATGGTCGCTTCTATTTCGGGGAGAGAATCTGATTTCAATCGGTCATTTGCATCGACTTACACGCGTGATGTATTTCGCAAGATAAGCATGGAATTTCCTCCCTTGTAATCGCATTTCAAAAGGACAGGGAATAACTGATGTTTATGCCTGTCGATGCCCTGGATGTTTCAATGATAGTGTGTGGTGCCATTACAGGCATATGAAATTGTCTCTATAAATATATAGGTTTAATTTGTGGTTGTATACAGGAGTTACAATGTATAGGAATAACAAATATTTTAGAAAGTCAAATTTTCAGCTGTGTGCATTTATTTCCATGTAACTAACTTTGAACAAATTTTATTTTATCTGCGTGTTCCTTCTGGTCTTGAAACTTGCTTTTCCTTTTATTCAAGCTTCGCTGGAATTTAAATTGTATTGTTTTGAGACATAAATACGGCTACCTTAATAAACAATTTACTCATAAGAATGAATGTAATCCTCCTTTTGAATGAAGTTACCTTTACTAAAGGAATAACATGAAGTATATTACACTCCTGTGAAACTTTTAGCAGCAAAACACACAATGTGTATTCTTTGAATCTTGATAAAAAAAATTATTGCAGAAAATAACTCATTTTTATGTCAGTCGTTTTTTACAGGAGAAAAATATTCAATTAGTATATACAATAGAATATTCGTGAAAGGGATTTATGGTATTCATTTAAATTTAATATACTTGTATATGTGCTTGTTTATGTTATCTATTGAAAATTGTGGAACATCATACAATTAGCAGATATCACAAAAAGGTTTCTGCTTTATTAAATATAATTATTTGTTCAACTTGATAGTTAATTTATTTTTGGATATTAGAGGACATAGGCGTAGCGTGCTTGTAACTGTTTTTTTTAGGGGGGGAGGCACGAATTGAATTCAGTTAGGGTCCTCCTCAGCGCACTGACTGCCGAACGGTCCTTAAAATATGTAATATTATGACATTTTTGAAATTGAATAACAATAGAATTGATGTTAGAGTAGTATTTAAAAGTTATACAATGAGAAAATTAAATATAATATAAATAAAATGAGAAAAAAAAATATATAGCATCGAACTTTTCTTATGGATCATATCATTGTTAAAAACTAAGTTAAGGCTAAAGACATAATAACAATCTTCAGTTTCACAGTTTCAAAAATCGGAAAAAAGCCAACTTTCTTAAAAGTTCTCTACAATTTTCCGATTTCAACTCAACTTCTAGTAACGTTTTAATTTATTTCAAGTCAAATTGGGGGGGGGAGGACATGTGACCCCACCCCGACGCTACGCCTATGTTAGAGGATATATTAGGAATGGGAAAAGTTTGCGTGTACAGTTTTTCTATCTGGATATCCCTTAATCTGTAATATGCAAAATGTGATTCATAAATCTATACGTTTACGGATCGTAAAATTCAATGAAGGAATATCTACACTGGATGCAGGGAGTTATCAGAGTAATTATTACACTCTAAAAAAAAGGAGCATACACTGTGGCTAAGGCAAATTACGGCATTGACTTCACTGGAGAGTAAAAGTTTATCGGAGAAGTATGAATATCAGCTCTCATGTTGTAATAATATAGTTGAGTGCTTCGCCTTCCTCTAACAATTTGCAGTGTCCATTTTATCAGTAATATGCCGCTTTAAAGTCTTGACAGAATTAATTCCCTTTTGCTTTACAATATTAAATAATATGGTTATCGTGAATTTTCTAGGCTAGGAATGCAATTAAACCATGAAATCAATAGGAGAAATGTATTCTATAATAATGATAGTAATAACTAAAGAAATTATGCTTACGTTGTGAATCATAATTATCACTGGTCTCAGTTTGATACAAGTAGTCTTAATACAAGTAGTCATTTATATCTACGAAAGACTGTTAATATTCTCATCCTCTATTTCTCAAGCTCGTGTTGTCACACCGGTATCAAGATATAAGACTTCGAAACCTTCGATCTGAGATTTCATCTCTAGAACATAAGGTCAGTTCACGTAAGTAAATCTGATATTGAGGCTATGAGACCTAGAAAGGAGGTAATCACAATTAATTTTTCAGTCCTCTGTTAAATTGCCAGAAGCCATTGAAGTCAGCTAATGATATAGAATCTACTTTGCAGACAACCAGAGTGCCTTTCCAGGGATAACTCAGTGCAAGTTAGTGCGCGAAGTAAATGATACAACATTTAACCTTAGATTGTGAGGTTTCAGTAAAAGGAGTTCATGCATGTCACGAGCATTGACATGTTTGAGTTCCCAAATTCTCGGCTGGGTAAGTTAAATTCAAGTAGAAATTTAACTTCAGTTGAATTCTAGCCCTTATTTCCTCCCATTTAATATTTGCCTGTTCAAGTCAATTGTTAAGTAAATATGAGAGTAAATTCCACTCTAACATAATTTACAAATATTCATAATTATGCGAGCGAAACAGAACCCGGTTTGCAGGTATTCTAAGTACCTTTTGCAGGTGATTGTTTAAGGCAATTTAGTACGTGGAGTCGGCTGCACTGCATTTAACGTTAGAGTTTTAATTATGAGGGCTTTCAGTGGAAGGATTCTTCTGAACCAAATGCATTCTATATTTTCGTCTTTACGTTTTCAACTGTATGATCAAGTATAGCAACAATTGTTTTTTCCTTTATTTATTTCCTTCCACTGTCACAATTCAGTTATGAGGCGAAAGGGATAGTTAGTACATTAAAATTATTTTACAAAAGTTTCTTTGAAATTTTTCTTATAACTGAAAATACTTTACAACATAAATTAAAGATTGTTCCTTTATTCATAGAAATGGAATCAGTAATGAAGTAGAAAAATAGAATAAAGAATTATTTCTATATTCTATTTTTCTACTTTTCTCTTTTAATAAATGATTATATCAAATTCCATCATGGGTAAATTAAATTAACCTATAATATCAATTAACCTGTTGTTAAAACTAAACTGAACACTGTAGTATAAAATATCCATTAATGCCGCATTTAGGAATTGTTTTGTTTTAACATCTGTAAGTAAAGCATAAAATTATAATGGTATAGATTTTTTAAAATTAAAATTCATAAGATCTAATATTATTTCTTTTTGAAAGAAATTGATTAAAGCTTTAATTTCAAGAAGCAAAACTAAATTTCAGATGTCTCTTTACAAGGATAATTTTTATGTTTTGTGGTACTTTAAATATGGTATTTTTCTTCTTTTTAATTAGGACTTTCATTAAAGGTATTTCTTCAAAAATTTGTAAAAATTGAAAGAAATCCGAGTTTAAAATTAATTGAATGTAACTGAAATAAAAAAAAAATTAATTTCATTACATTTCTAAATTTAATTCATCGTTGAAAAAAAAATATTGATGTAAAAAGTGATTAATCAGCTTTACTATCCCCGCAAGTAATTGAAATGGCGAAAGGTACTAATGATTTTTTTTTGCAGAAATTATTCGATAAAATTAACTAGCAAATTAAATATAATTTAGCCTGTATATAAAAACTAACGAATTACGTATTTACAGTTAAAATTATTTAGCATGACAAATTTGTTTGCTTTTGAAAGAAACTTTATATTTTATTAGTCCAATCATGGAAAATGCTGTTATTTGTTGAGGGAAAAGAAATTACTATTTTTTAGTTATGTTCAGTTTAGAGTAGTAAGTATTTTCTTTAGTAAATTAAAAAAAAAAATTAGAAATATTTTCAAGTAAATTTCCTTTTCTGTGGAGAGTCACTGAAACCGTAATTAGCATTATTAGAAACGTCTATTGGTTTCTGTTATAATCTATTGGTATCGTTAATTATGTGTGATCGTGTGCCTGTGAAGTACCCCTGAGAAAGTTGTCGAAATATCAAATTATTTTTTTAATTGAACAAGTAAGGAGACTGTCGATAAATAATGCTCTTGGACAAGAAAGATTATTTATAGACATATTATTTCTCCTATGTTTTGTCCCTTAGCTCAAAGGAATTGACCTAACTACAAACTTTAACTAAAATACTTATTTCTGTATATATATATATATATATATATATATATATATATATATATATATATATATATATATATATATATATATATATATATATATTATTTACTGTAACCAATGTCCAATAGAATTACCTCAAAAGTTATTTTTAGGTGCATTTAGTTCTTGATTTGATCGTAAATATCAGATCGGATAAACGCAAATGAAAATTTCCCTTTTATGGAAAATACTCAATTATGTTAGGATACCATTACGTTAAGTTTAGACTTTTGAATCCTGTCATTGAATTATCTTTATTAATTACTACACGTGACTGTCAAAGGATTTCTTTTTGCTATAGACCGAAGATTTGAAGCTACGATAGATACCTCCATACATTAAACTAACGTCTATATTTCTAACAATGTTTAGAAAACTACCCCGCAGAAACGCTCATCGGTTTTCGTTTAAGCTGATTGTTCCGAGTTTACTTTTTCCACTTTAATTTATATCTGGCTATGTTACTTCTTCAACACGTCTCGGAAGAGTAGAATGGATGGTATAGAGATAAATGGCAGATAAACTTTCATTTTAAGAAAGAGACCATAGCTAAGAACTGCATTAAAAGTGAACGATAATTTAAGGCTGTTATACAGATTTTATTTATGGAGCAATTTTTTTCGCTAATTATGAACTTGCATGTAGTTTTAAAATAAACGTAATTCGTGAGAAAAAAATAATTTATTTATATAGGTATGGTTTTATTTCACAGAAGATGCCAGAATATCATATATAAACTAATATCTTTAATGGGAGGAAATGTGGTATACTGTGTTTTTAAGCACAAATAATTTTAACGTTGGATTACGTTCCTCCATAACGGTCCTCCAGAAAATCAAAATTTCAGATATCCTGCGCCGCGCGTTATAATTTTGGCACCATGAAAAACACAGTCTGTATCGCTTGGGCAAGCAGTAAACAATTAAACATAAAAGTACCAAAATGCGTAAATATTTTAGCATATACACTCATGGACAAAAAAATTAGCGCGCCAAGAAATAATTGCGGGATAGTAACGAAACTTGCAATGAAGGTACATCATATCGGGGAGATAGGCAAATGATTAGAAATGCAGCGTGATTGCGCATTACGTATAGCCGGTAGAGGGCGTTGAACATCGTACTCTGTGGAGTATAAAACAGGTAACCAAAGCTTGTTTGAGTGTGCTGAATCATTTACAAAGGAAGATCTGAGATAGACATGCCATTACGCCGTGTTCGAAGACAATATAAGCAGTTGTCGCAGTTTGAGAGGGGGAGAATTGTCGGGATGATGGGAGCTGGGTGGTTAGATAGGCGAGTAGCTCGTCAATTAGGCCGCTCTGATTGTGTTGTGAGGAGGTGTTGGGACCAGTGGACCCGAGAGATGTCATGTACACGAAGACCAGGACACCCTCAACAGACCAGTCGTCGAGAAGACCGCCACATCGTAAGAAATGCACGCGTACAGCCAACTGCTTCATCGGCCGCCATCCAGGCACAGGTAGCACCTTCACTAGGGGCCTCTGTGTCTTCTCGAACCATACGAAGGCACCTGGCTGAAGGACAGATGGTATCGCAGCGCCCATTACGTGTGCTGCCCTTGACGCCCACCCGTCGACGCCTCCGCTTGGAGTTTTGCCGCGCACGAGGAAACTGGACTGCAGCGGAATGGAACCATCTCGTCTTTAGCGACAAATCCAGATTCAATCTCGGCAGTGATGACAATCGTGTTCGTGTCTGGAGAGCCCGTGGTGAATGCTTCAATCCTTCTTTTGCTGTACAGCGACACATCGCTCCCACAGCTGGTGTAATGGTATGGGGTGCCATTGCCTACAATACACGGTCACGCCTAGTATTGTTCCGTGGCACCATGACTGCCCAGCGGTATGTTCATGAAATCCTACAACCACATGTGTAACCACTCATGCAACGGCTCCCAGGAGCCATTTTCAACAAGACAATGCTCGGCCTCATACGGCAAGGGTGTCACAAGACTGTCTCCGCACCGTTACTACCCTTCCTTGGCCTGCGCGATACCCAGATTTGTCTTCAATCGAGCATATTTGGGATCATTTGGGACGGCGAGTTGGGCATCCCACGAGTTTGGACGAACTAGAGGCAAGGTTACAGCAAATATGGAACGAAATCTCTCAAGACATCATACAGAACTTATATGACTCAATGCCCGATCGTATCGCATCGTGCATTCGCGTTAGAGGGGGTCCAACGGAGAATTAACTTCTCCTTTCTTTTGCCTTTTTCTCTGAAATAAATTATCCTTTTTCTTTGATTTTCTTATCATTTACTTATATCAAAGTAGTCATTACGTAAGTAAAATTTCGTTTCATTTTGACGACTCCTTCTTGGTGCGCTAATTTTTTTTGTCCATGAGTGTATATATATGTATATATATATATGTGTGTGTATCTATGTATGTATATATATATGTATATGTCAAAACATAACTGAACTGTCAAAATATAGTTGAGAAGTACGGGAAAAGGGGGCTTAAAATAATAAGAATCTAATATTTCATTTACAAAGCGCGCGTACTTTGCTGTGGGTAAAATCATCTTTTAGAAGCGACTTGAGCGCAAAGCGAATAATTCTAGGCGAGAGGATTTAGTTTTAGAAGTGTAAAGGTTTTGGGTGCGAAGTTAAATTACCACATCAGCGATTTTAAAAGTCCAGATGACCAAGGCTGAAGTCTGCACATGTGCGTGTAGCAGGAAGCTCGAAGGGAATCGGGTTTTGGCGGCAGATTGGAGGAAAATCTCGTTGAGAGCGGAAGCTCGTGGCTGCGTGCCGAATAAGTTATCAAAATGGCGACAAACGGAATAAATATCCTGGAGCGCGGTCAATAGAAGAAAATTAATAAAGAAAGATTATTAGATCATGAACTGTTGATTGAGTCATCGCCTGCCATTAGTTCACTAAAAAACGGACACGATGACTGCATGTGAAGAATATTTAGGCACAGGAGCAAAACGCGCTGCCTGTCATATATGTATATATAAATATATATATATGTGTGTGTGTGTGTGTGTGTGTGTGTGTGTGTGTGACGGGACAATTAATAACTTAATAACAATGTTGTACTCTCTCATCGTAGATGGTAGTACTGGCCATTCCGTTTCCTGTTCAGGAGCCTTGTTCAGGATTTAATGAAGCGGAAAAAATTTAAGAAAATGTTCTCCTGAAGCTAAACTAATAAAAGAAAAAAAATTTTGTCATTAAAAAAAATAAAATACTATAAATACTTGTAATAAAATTGAAAACTCTCCTAAGCACAAGAGTGAAAAGAAATTATGCATATAGATTCATAAGTGCATGTAATATGCAAAAAATAGTAATGCATTAAATTCTGAATTTAAAATTTTTTCAAACTAAAATTTCAAACTGTTTTTTCTAATCGTCATTTTATGCAGACACGTTTGAGAAAAAAAGTCATAAAAATTGCGCTAAGAAAAAATTAAAGTTTCCTAGTTTATAGTTTGGAAATTTTTTAGAGTCATTATTGGTAAAATGACTCTGGTTTTTAAATTTTGAAAAGCGGAATCCATGTTACAAATGAGACATATTAAAATTTTAAATGATTTTCGTGCACTTGATTAATTATGATGAAGAGAAAATAAATTACTAGTAAATGGCGATATGAAAAAAAATTATAATTTCAAGATTAAAACTCAATAAAAATGCGTCTACTTGAGATCAATCAATATGCATGTTTATACAAGCACAGGCATACACAGACATATATATATATATATATATATATATATATATATATATATATATATATATATATATATATATATATATATATATATATATATATATATATATATATATCTACATTAGACAAAAATAGGAAAATATAAGAATTATGTTACAATGGGTTGATTGTTCCTCTAGGACATTATATTTCAATGAGATGAAAGTCAGAGGTTTCTTTGGAAAGCCAGCTTGACCTATTTTTGGAGAGGGAAAAAACTGTATTTGCTAAAAATTAAGTTGCAAGGAGGGGTTTTTATTGGTTTAAAATGAGTTAAGCATTTAATTGTAAGCATTTAATCTAGTATGAGGTACTTCGTTGTCATAAAATGCAAGCAAATATCGTTTAATAAGAAAACTAGAACTAAAGGCAAAGCATAAAGAAAGATATTTAAGGAAAAATACTCGCAAACTTCAACCAGTTAAGAATGCAATTAATTTTATGGGAAAATATTAAGCTAATTAAGGTTTAATGAGCTTCGTTACTCCAGGAGTTTGCATCTAATTAAATTTTTCTGAATAAAATATGGTCGAGAAACATAAAGGTCAATAAAACAATTTTATACATCCGTGAAGTGAAAGCAACATAATTTCCTTTCATATGCAGATAATAAATAAATTTATCATAGGTTGTATATTAATTTAAATTGACTGTCATAAAGCGTTCGCAGAGCCTGCACGGTGGCGATTACCATAGTTAGTAATTAAGGTTTAAACATGATTATGTTATGAGATAAAAATTTCGATTCTTGCAAAAATTTCATATACTATACAGTAGATGCGTTAAAATGTTCTATCTTTGAAATGATAATATTTAATTAGTATTCTGGGTTTTGAAGGTATTTTCTGTACAATAAAATTTTATTGAAATATTTCTTATGTTTTTGTTTGTATTGTATTACATGTTTATGTACTTTGTAATATAATTACATTAATACGATATTAAACCAAGGAATCAGAATACATCTAAAACTAGCCGCTGTACGACCAGGATGGTCGCTTTTAGTTTTATATTTTCTTTTGAAAAACAACTCAACTGAAAGTAACATATGTAAGGAATGTCACCATTACCTGTCATCATAAATATACGGTGTTAAGGTGTATTCTCTAAAAGGCTGAATCTAAAATATCGTGATTAAAAAATGTGAATTCTCATTACTTCAGAACAGTGTTAAAGATAAGACTGAGAAACCCAACACCAATGATTTTATAAATTACATCCCTCTCTGTAAATACTATTTTTTCAAAATTAAGATATCTACACTTTATCATTACATCAAATAATAAAATGTTGGTAAAAAATGTTTTCACTTAAAAAATGGAGTAAAAATTCAGCAAGTAGTATAATATAGCGTGGATTACATCACTCTCTGTATGCACTATTGTTCACAATCCAGATATCTACACTTAATCATATCAAATAAAAATTTTTGGGAAAATTTCTTCACTTATAAAATGGAGTAAACATTCAGCAAGTACTGAAAAAGTGTAGAAAATTAATTATTACTAGCTATCGGTCTCTATGCCGGCAACGGTTAAACCTAACCTCGCGATCATTTATGCTCTCATTTTCACACCTCTGTTTTAATGAATTATTTCTTCTTCACTTTCTTTCTTGAGACTGTTCCCAATTTTCACTTGATCGTGCAGCTCGCTTCCAAGCATTTTTTATTTCAGTGCTTAAATCATGTTGACACGCGGTCGCAAATTGTGGACGGCCGCTAATGTTTACATCTGGTACTTGCAGACGTTGCCATTCGAAGTGTAGAAATATCGTCGATTTTTGTGCCGCGTTTTATATATATATAGATTAGCGTGACATATTTTTTACCTTTAATGAAACAAGTCGTTCATAATTCTCCTGAAACTTGCACTTAAAACTGTTGCATTGTGATTTAGGAAGTGATAAAATAACGCAACGATATCCTTCAACAAACCAGGTAGACAAATTTTTGTCTTGCTTCATCTGCAATGGTCAGCTGCAATTGAACGACAAACACCTATGACGAAAAATAGCTGCACTACGAACTTATAATTTTAAAGGATAATTTTCCACTAAGATCCCGAACAATGTATGTGTGGAGATTTGAATGTTCAAAAACCACATTCAAGTTTTAGCTTTTGAACAGTTTAAATATAAAATTTGTTGAAAGAGTATGGTATTTTTTAAAATTTAGTTTTCCAATACTAAGAGTTGTTGGAAATACATTTTTAGATTATCCCCCTTGGTAATGAAAAAAAAAACTAAGGAACCTTAAAATTAAGTATTCACAAATCACAGCTTTTAAATAATTGTGGGTTCACATAGGAAATTATTGACGCAGGTTTCAGATAAAGTTTTGTAAATATAAAAAAAATACTTTAATTTCAGCTTTATTGAGTTACAATTTTTCTTTGGAGTCGTAGCGGTCAATACAAAATATTACAAATAAATATGTAGATTTATGCGTTATCACAAGAAAATCAATATAAAATAAACGCCAAAAATAAATTCAAAGACGAAAGATTCTAATTAAAATTTTCAAGCGTGACTCTTGAATAGAGATGTTATGAATCGACTAGGTATTCACAAGAGTGGGAGTATGATCAAAAGCCAGTGACCTTTCATAGATTGATAATTTTTTTTTCGATTTACGGAAGTCAAATGGAAGTTTATTTGTGGGACATCTGGAACTAATTTAACCTATAAAAGGATTTTTTTATTTGATCATTATAGATTAAGGAATAATCGGTAGATAGCAGTAAATAAATGCAACGGAAACACAAAGTTGGTCAAAAATACGAGGAAAAGCATTCAGTCACAATAAAAACTGTTCAGAAAAGGTATTTTGTTAAGTAGAGGAAATAGTTTATTTGTAAGTCCTTCTTTAACCTTTTTTCTCTTCTTTCTTAAAATAGTTTTTATATGAACTTTTGCTCCTTTTAATTTTATAAAGTAATTAATGCGATGGCGCGGAGGCCCAGCTAGAAAAAACAGCGGGCCAAAGATCTCAGCGTCCCAGGTTCGATGCTCGTCGCTGCAAATCCACCGCCGTGTTCAATAATGGTGCCGAGGCACGTTAAATAGGTCGTGGCTGCAATGTCCTCTAAGTTTTCCAATTTACCACTTAGTGATCACTTGATCCCGAACTGAGGTGCGGGATCAAGTGTTCTGGTCTCGTCACTTTACTCGGTTCAAAATTACGGGACTGGTCTTTTGGCCAAGTCGAACTCCGACCCTTGTGGTGCCAGTCAAAACAGGAGCCGCACCTTCATCGCCAATAGCCTTCGGGACTTGACAGCATGTTGCTGTCGGTCAAGTGGCATAAGCAACGACAAAAACACATCAGAAATCAATGCAGACCGGAGACTTCCTTTGAAGAAAAATGTATGCAATCAGAACTCCACGTCGTAATTATAAAAAAATAGTAATAAACCTAAAATTCAGTGAAACACGGACAATTTATATCAGACTATTAAACCATGCTTTGCTGTTTTTTCTTCCGCATCTCCTGAAAGCTTGTTTGAAGGCGTAAACTAAGATATATGTTTTAAATATAGTCATTTAACCATCTACTTCTGAATCAAATTAAAAAGTCCTCTAATCCTTTCTAATTCCTACGAGGAAATGATTGATCAATGGCTTTAATCTTGGTCATCTATAAAAAAATAAACATGGAAAATTGAAAAAAAAACCACCTAATTCCTCAGACTACATTTTGTTTTCCAATTTTAACTGACATCAACATGCAAAACATCTACCGAATAATGAAAACACGGGGAAGTTTAAAATGGACGTGTGTTTCTATTTAAATGATTCTGGTTAACTTTGTTTACTTCAGGGGGAACCTCTTGAAAGCAGGTCTTGTGAGCCCAATAATTTTGACGCCTTAAATTGTAATAACGTTTAACAGAGTGTACGAAGAATGCGCAGATCTTGTTTATTTTTCAATAATTTATGAAAATTTAACTGAGCACACTTATAACAACAAAAACTAAACCATAAAACTAATTTTCAAAAGTGCGACCTGTAACGATGTAATATGTGAGTTAAGATATCAAGGCAAAATAAATATATATATATAAATATGATTTTAAGTTTTAATTTGGATTTTCAAATAAAAAAATATCCGTATCAATATTTGCTATGGTTCTCACGAATTCCGATATCCGGGGATGACTTCACGTACTTTCCGGTAAAACGATTCAGTTTGGATGATTTGAAACTTGCATGAATCAAAATCCATGGAAGAAAAAACGGTTCAACTTATTGCTGAACATCTAAAGGTAAAATTAAATACTCACATAAACCACACACACACACACACACACACACACACATATATATATATATATATATATATACATATATATATATATATATATATATATATATATATATATATATATATATATATATATATATATATATATATATATATATATATATATATATATGCATAAATATGCATAAATATTCTAATAGTTAATAATTTTCAAGTCACAAGAAACTAATTTTGTTCTATTGTGTCGATAGTAAAGACTTCGATAGTAAAATAATGGTTTGAATTTTTTTCTGGTAACTAATATATAAGAAAACTAATATGAGAAATAATTTTCCGTTGCAATAGGTGGTTCGCTCTTCCTTTTTTCAATATTTTCTTTTTCACGTTAATCCAAAAATTTTCGGCTTGTACCAATGTTTGTAGGTTTACCGTAAATTTAGAACATGTGGTATTAAGCATTTATTCTTTCATAATTTATAACACCTAAAGGAATATGAAAATAATGACTTAAACGAAGTTGTATGCTGTCCTCTTCTAAACAATTACAGTCATAAGAAATGCGTGCTTACATTTTCTTTAGTTTGCTATATGTTTCGTCCATGATTCTCATACTATTTGTCGCATGGAATTTTACTTCATTTACTACATTACCGGGTTTTCATTTGTGATTTATCATAAGGGAAACTTTTTTTTTCTGTACTTGTCAAAATCAGTCTCCATTTTTGACAGAAAAAAAAATCTGACACTGCAGTAGAACTTCAATAATGTATTTTCGTCGTAGCCTTCTAGGAACAAAAATTTTCTCTCACGATTTTTGTATAGTTGTCTATCTCAATATTTAATAGATAGTTGCTTTCCTTCTGACGGTTGAAATTCTTAATTCATTCATTTTACACCAATAATAATTGCAAACAATTATCTAAAATCGATTGCACTGAAATTTCCTAATATCAGTTTTTCTAATAAGGAATTTTCAATGGATATCAATGTTATGTGTGACCCTAAATAATTTTCCCCATGGTTTTATAGACTGAGAGATTTATGACCGTGGTTATTTTTTTGTTATCATAATTCATACAAAAATATTTATCAATCCTAGGATTAAGCTACATCGTACCATCCAGATTACGAATGTATCGCTAAAATTAAATAATGTACAGAGAAATTATGAGTTACGTTGCATCCATACATTATTGTAATGTTCTAAGTGCTGTTTTGGGGGTAATCATCAGGTTTAATTTAGTTCAAAATAACATTATTTTTCAAAATTAAAGTAATGCATTCTAATTATTTAGGGTTAAAGCTTTCGCGCCTTTACCGCTCAATCATCATAGACCCAGTGTTGTGTATGATAAGGAGGGGGAGCCAACACGTGTAATTGTTTTAAATTTCCTTTCCATTACTTTTCATCATCTAAGTTTTGCTGAAAAGGAATTCTAACACTAAATGCCGATCTTATGGCAACTCTATAGGACCAAAAATATTAGCAAATACCCAGCAAATGAAAAGGTACTGTTACTTAATTTCTCTTTTTAAAATTTTCAAAAATTATATTAAATTTATATTACTGTACGCAATTCATGAAATGAATTGCGGTGAGAATTTTTTGAAGGATTTCTCATATTACGAATCAATGACCATTAATC
This sequence comes from Dolomedes plantarius, assembly GCA_907164885.2. Classification (NCBI taxonomy): domain Eukaryota; kingdom Metazoa; phylum Arthropoda; class Arachnida; order Araneae; family Dolomedidae; genus Dolomedes; species Dolomedes plantarius. The sequence continues at coordinate 150,163,426 of OU015495.1, forward strand.
TCAAACGCTTGAAAATGATATTGAATCTTCTGTTGATAATGCAGATTGCAATTTCAGGAAAATAATATCGATTCAAAATCTTTTAATCTCTTCCTTCTCACTTCCGTCAAAATTACGAGGTGAAGTTTCAAAAGTAACACACCAAAAAGATTAAAAAGTAATCCATCTCATTTACCCTAAAAATTGTTTATTTCATATTTTACATACTAGATGGCAGCACCAGTCTATTTATAATGTAATTGGGGATGGTTTTTTTAATCTAGATGTAGCACATCAAGAAATAAATAGAATCTTCCCAAAAAAATAGGCACTTTTTTTACTGTTTTCTTGAAAATTATGTGATCATTCAGGAGTTAAGAGATATAAGCGAAGGATATTAAGGTTCTAAACAAATAGCATACTTCTAAATCCATATTTGATGCACTTGCTGTCAGTGCATTTAGGAAAGTTAATTTATATAACCATTTAAATTCCCCCTATGGCAACTTATTCCTTATTAATTTACGAAAGACAGCAGTGACAAATAAAAAGGAAAATTTTATTTTATACTTGAGTTATTATTAAGTCTTTCCAATAACTTCTTCGTTTTTAAAATCTTTTAATATGTAAGAAACTGAAGAGAAAGCATATTTAGTTGAAACATTTTTAAATGAATCATTTATTAACATATTGATTATCTTTCAGAGCCTGCTGTTGAACAAACATTGAAAAAATAATGTGATGGATCGAAGTTTGAAAAATTAAAGGTATGAAATTTTAATTAAGAATGTTGAAATAATGACTTCCAACTCCTGTACGCACCAAACATGAAGTAAACGTTGTAAAAGTTCCATATACTCTTCAAGAATTGAAACGTTAGAATTAAAAAATTATATAAAATTGCATTTACATGTTAAAATCAGAAAACAATTGTACTACTCAAATTATATAAATGCATTCATTAAATAAGTAATTTAATTACGTGAATTTTGTAAATAATGAAACCTCTTAGCCTTCACGCTATTTGATAGCCCATGTACATTTCAAGTGTTTAAATGTTATCAAGAATCACCGGCAGACTGCAGAAGGAAAAATAGAATTTTTTTAGACATTTATGTCTTTTATATTTAATCGAAATGACTTATTTTGTTGTTAATAGATGATACGAAACTATTAACCATATACACACCTGCATGTTTTACTAGATGTTGGGTAAGATCCTCGATTCGATATTTATAAAATTAATTTATAATAATGTATATGATTGCATAGTTATGTCACATCTGTTGAATGATTACATTGAAGGCAGTTAACATTAATTTTAATAGGTAAAAATATTATGTCAATCTTAAAATTTCCTGCTTCATACCGAATTTTAGCTATTTTACGGCCATCAGAGCTTAATTTATATTATATATCTGCGATGTCATGATTTTGAAAATATTCTTTTAAAATATCATACGCTATTCCATGCCATATATATTTATAAATAAGAAACTAAATATTTACTTAAAAATATTTAAAAAAATCTTTTATGCGTAAAAAATCCAAAAGAAAACCAAACTAATTTTCTTACATTTTTTTAAAAGAAATTTCATGCCCTTATACTACTTATAATGTTAGTTAAGACGTATATTTATCTTTTAGATATTATTGAAATGATACTGGTGAGAATAAGTTGTACATATGAATATAATCAATATTTGAAGTATTCAAAAGTACCTATATAAACAAAATTTCAGGTATAATGAAAATAATTATAACTTTATTTATAAAATTTAGAATAATTAATCATCTGATTACCAAATTAAAAATCCATGTTCTTAAAATCCTAGAATCTATTAAATGCCAACAAGTTAGAGTAATGATTGTCGTAAAATAGTTATGCAGAATAAACATTACACCTATGATTGAATAACATTTATAAAAATGACAAAAACAGACTACTTTAATATAATTATGTAATTAATTACAACCGATTGAAAAGTATAATATAAATATCTATAAAATTTGTTTAAATTGAATGTTAAGGTGTTTATATGCAAGAATTTTTGTTAGTAGGCGAGATTTATGGTTTTTTAAAATAATATGAATATATTTCAAGGAAAAAATAATATATTTTAATATATGCAGAGCTTTGTAATATATAACTTTCTATGTTAAGGATTTTCATGTTACTGCTTTACGGTTTCATAATTTCCAGCTTTTATATTGTTTTTAACTCTTTAGCGCATAGTGGTATGAAAAACCTACCACATATTCAAACTTTTCCTGGGTGATTGTATGTTGGTATATTTTTACTTCCAATTGATATTGAATTTCAAATACTTCTATTTTTCAAGTATAGTTGGCGATAGTTGTCCATTTCTGCACAGGATTTTCAAAATTCTTTCGAGATTGTCGTATTGTCAGCCATATGTACTCGTGTCTGAATAAATCGGTGTTTTTTACTTAAATTGATTGTTACATAGGCATAGTTTTATTGATATCATATCCAGATAAGTTGATAAAAGGTATGTACATTTGGTTTATTAATTTAATTGCAATAATAGTTATATTATGTTGTTAAACATGAGGTGGTAATAAATCATACCATCGTGCATTTATCCAAGTATGTATATTCAAGTATGCAAACTTGAAAAACATTAATATCTAAGTAGATAAACAGGCAAATTATTATAAATAATTTATTAATATGTATTGTAAAACCTCATACGTTTTCTACATTTGCAGGTTTCTATATTTGTATGCAAAATGGTAAATTGCATTTCGGTATATGCTTCTACGTTACTTTTTGCAATTATACATAATTTTTTAGAGGACATTTTGAAAACAATTTCTCACTTTTTATTTATTTTCATTCCCGCCATTTTATTTTCATTAAATTTTAATGTTATGTTAGTAATATGGTTTCTCAATTATATGTTTCTTGTTCGATGTCCCTTGAACTACTTATAAATTAGGTTTTAATTCAATTAAAAATGCATAACATATTATTCCAAAACCGTATTAATGTGTTTATTATTTTAGATGTTCTACAGTGTTGTAAAAAGAAGATAAAGATAAAAAACAATCAACCATTGTAAAATATATGTGTATGTTCATTTGAATCTGTATATCCCTTAATAGCATGGTGGTATAATATGCATACCACCTCACCACTCTAATGTTAATTACTAAAAAAATATAAAAATTATTGTTTTCAGTTTTAATGGCATCCTTTAGTTCGTAGATATAAATAATTTTGTGTTTGTACGTGAAACAATATTTTGTGCATTAAAGAGTTAAAAGTCAAATCATTTTTCCTCATTATTAAAGCGTAGTATTTTTAAGAAGAAAAATAATAAATTTGATCCGATTATTTTATGTTCATTATACTAATATCAGGACATTTGTAATATTTACCGTATCCTTTTCATATTTTAAAATTTTATAATGGATATCAAATTCTTAAAATTTATGTACCTCACTCTACTGCAGTGGTTCTCAAACTGTGCGCCCCAGAGCTTTTTCAGGTGCGCTCCATAGTATTCCTAAAATATCTATCCAGATATGAAAAGCAAATGCATACTAAGTTACTATATTTTACCATTTCTTTACGAACACTCGCATTTTTTCGTTGCGACATTATTATGATAGTTAGAAATTACTTTTCTTGCAACTATCCTCTAACCCGCAAATTTTTTGCGCGTTTAAAACACGCAACAAACGTGGCTGGAACGGCACGTTAACACCAGCGCTAGCTTTCATCACGTGGCAACTGGCAGTGTTGCTTAACAGGCGTTGGTGAGTGGGCGTGTCGTGTCTTTTGAACTGCGGTCAAGAGTAAACGTATTGTGCATTTTACAACTTCCAGAATAATTACCGTTGATATAATTGTCTTTGTTAAGAATAATTCACCCATAAAAACGGATAAGTTTCTTAAAAAGAAGCATGGCATTGATGAATGTAATTCTGAAAGTGAGCAAACCTCAAATGTGGAAAGTTGTTCTAGTAAGAAAGCCAAAATCGCGACTGACTCGCAAATACGATGACAGTTATTTAAAAACGTTGGCTTTTTTTGGACCGGAAATGTTGATAATCCGCGGCCAGCTATTTATGTACCTCATATTTATGTGAACTGGGAATTTCAACCCTCGCCACAATTAAGTGTGAAAAGATAGGAACTCTTCAATGCGTTGATGAGGAAATGAGAGTTTGTCTCTCAAACATAATACCAAACGTTGAAGAAATCGCAAGGTCTCATCAAGCTCATGTTTCTCATTAACACAGGAATGAATAAACTTCATAGAGGTATGTTAAGTATGTTTTTATTAAATGCGTTATTTTTCTGTATATTTAACTAAATTATAATATTTTAATCCTATTTTGTATACAGTGCGCCAGCAAGTATCTGTAGTATCATAAGTGCGCTCAGACTGTATAAAGTTTGAGAACCACTGCTCTACTGGATAGTTTTCTGTACCCAATTTTAAAAATCAATGATAAGTTCAAACTCGTATCCATTTTTATAGGGAAAAAATTAGGCTAATTGTTAAATTAATATCTACTATTTTTTGTTCCACTTATCAGAAATGTCTCTATGATCAGCAAATTTTTACCAATATCTGAAATAATATTAAATCCTTTAATAAACTAATATTTAATCTCGTAAACAAACATTTGTTCTTCTATAGTTCCACTGAAAATATTTAATTTAAAACTCTCATCCCCACATTCTTATAATACATGTTATAAGGTAAAATGGCTTACAGTTGAAATAAGATTGAATAAATTTTTATTATCTAACGTCATTCAGTATGTCTCTAGCGAAAATAAACATATAACAGAAAAATATGACCGTATTAAAAGTTAACAATTTGCGTATTTGAAATATAGGGTTTAAACTGCTGTGCTGAATTAATCTACATAGTAAAAAAATATTTAGTTTCTAAAATTACGCAGTAATTTCAAATCCCCCTATTATGTTACCGTTTTTTAAAACGTATAATTAAACCCTTTTTAACATTCTTAAAATAATTCTGAACAACCACATGCATGATAATCCTGTTTTAAACTGAATTTAAAAATTTTGCTTAAGCTCGAATACATATTTACACATATTGCAGTTCCAATACTTTAATCTTTTTTTAAAAAGTCCTGATAAACATTAATTAAACTCAAACCTAGAAGAAAAAAAATTTACAGGTTACACATTCATCGTTACTCATATTCTAGAATATTGTGCAAACACCGAAGGGATTAATCTGAAGAACTATCTAACCTCTAGGCCACGGTGCAATATTTTCCGGGCGTGCGTTGCTGAGTCAATTTTTTTTCTGAGATAGGATTCTCAATGATTGAGTATGTAGCCTAGTGGGACAGACTCCCAAATCAATATTTCCATCTTTAGGCTTACTCCGGATAGCAGAGAAAACTATGAATTCTTTACATACTAGAAGAGAAAACTAAATATGATTTATTGGCTCATAACTTATATATTTTTGCTCTTTTTTAGAATCGTATTCTTTTAAAGTTGGTAGAAATTTTTCCCCTAGAAATTTTAAGTTATTAAGATTTCCTCTTAGCGCATAACATGTCTGATGAATTTTTGCTTCCCAAAGACAAATTAGATAGAGGTTTCTGCGTATTGGTAAATATTTATATTTCTCGCAAAAAATAAAAGGATCGCTAATAATATCTTCAAATATAAAGTGCATTTTAAGCATGACATCTTAAGATTATTTATTTGAGACATTTAGGCTTTTATTCAGACATTTAGGCAACATTTTAAGCAATTATTTGATGTCTGGTATTGTGAAACTAATTCATGAGTTCTACGGACTTATTGATTTCAAGTTGTATAAATTAAAGGGAAAAAAGGAAATTCAAATTGATCTCATAAATTTACGTAAATAGAGAAATAATCAGTATTTGGACCATACTTTAATTTAAAAGTTAAAATAGAAATTAAAACTGCTACCATTATGAAATATCATTTAAACATATGATTTCAAGAACGTATAAATTAGAAATTTCGTTATTATTCGCAATAAACTTTATATAAATACTAATTAATAATTCTAAACTAAATATTATCATAAGATCCCAGTGACAAATTATTCTACACGCAATTTCATTTAACAAAATAATGCAAATCAACATACCTAATCAAATTACTTGTGATATATATATATATATATATATATATATATATATATATATATATATATATATATATATATATATATATATATATATATATCAAGCAGGGCGGTCGACCTGCAACACCAAGCTAAAATAAAACAAAATAGACGCCAAATGAATAAACGAGTCAAGTACAAAAATTCGTCAAACCGCTGTACTGCTTACATACCCTGCACCTCTTTCGCCTATTCTCCTTATGTTAAAGCAGTTTGCGTAAATTATAAAATTATGAATGAACCAAGCATCGTAGAAAATTAAAACAAAAAGTTGCAGAATCTTATCAGCGAGTACTTTAAATTGAGATGAAAATGGACTTTCAGACTTAAAAATTAACCGACATATGGAATTTTTTATTTTCCGTAAAGTTACGGAATTTGCTACAATCAAGTTTTCGCCAAGAATGTGTTCGGCAACATTTTAAGAAGACCTAAAGAGTTTAATATTGAACAGATTCGATTGAGGCTTGGTTTTCCGATAAGTTATTCGCTATCTTAAAATCTTTAAATGTTTCAGTTAAAAAATAAATATTTCTCTCTTTAATTAGCATTAAACTGCAGAATTAGCATCTCAGGGCGATAGTACGCCAAAATGTCAACCATTATTGAACAACACCGCTATTTTCCCAACCGTTCAAACATAGAAGAATTGCCATTGTCGCCCAATGGCTAAGCGGGCAAGGCGTTAGCCTTCCACGCCATGGGCACGGTTTCTATTCCCTCATAAGACTTGGTTGTATTCTGGAGAATTTTTAATTATTTTATATATGTATGTCAGTATTTGTTTGTTTGTTTTATATGTCCATAGAAAATACTAAGGATTGAATTCAAATAGTACGAATTAGTTATTATTCATATTTAAGTTTTTTCTACAACTACGTGTGTTTGCAAAATAGAGAAATATTAATTTCTCAATAAAATATACATATACGTATACAAAATATACATATAGTAAATTATCAATCTATATATATAAAAGAGAATGTTTATGAGTGTGTTCTTTATGTATTCCCGAACGATCCATGCGATTGAGATGAAATTTTGTAAAGATGTTGTTCTCACTCCCGCGGGAAACACTGGGGGGGATACCCCTAGCACACCTAAGGAGCAGGGGGCAGGGGGCACATATAAAATAATCGAAAACGCCTAATATTACTGTCGAATCCGTAGTTTTCGATGTCGCTGAGATTATTAGTGACACTTTCGACGCTGCTTAAGTGCAAGATCCCCCCCCCCCCCATCAGCATTGGGTAGAGGCGAGAAGGGGTGAATATAAAATGTCCAGAATGATCGAGAATAGTGTCGAACCCCTAGTTTTCGGGGTTGCTGACATGAATATGGACAATCCTGATGCCATTTAAGTGAGAGTTCAAACCCTTCAGCATTGGTGGGGGGGGGGGGGCGGGGGGAAGAAAGTGTAAATATAAAATGTCCAAAATGACCGAGAGTAGTGTCAAATGCGTAGTTTGCGGGGTCGCTGAGATGAATAGCGACACTCCCGATAACGCTGAAGTGACAGTTCAGCCCCCTCAGCATTGGGGGATGCGGGGCAATAAAAGGTGAATATAAAATGTCCAAAATAACCGAGAATAGTGTCGAATCCATAGTTTTCGGGGTCGCTGAGATGAATAGGGGCACTTCCGATGCCGTAAGGGAGAGTTCAACCCTCCTCAGGAGGAGGGGGAAGAAAGGGTGAATATAAAATGTCCAAAATGACCGAGAATAGTGTGAAATCCATATTTTCGGAGTCACTGGGGAGAATATAGGAAATTAAGAAAGCTGTTTATAATCAAGTTTTGAGTTAAATTAATAAAAGAGTGAATTTGAAATTTTACTTTATCATTTCCTTTTAAATACCTGTAAATCAAATTACTTAAATTTTACACTATATGTAGAATCCATTCCTTTTCATGTGTAATAAAAATATTGAGATAAATAAATACCCGGGCAACGTCTGGCAAACAGCTAGTGATGTATAAATGGTGTTTAGTACGATATTTTCTATTGTGTTTATAAATATTGACTAGAATAGAAAATGCCATCCAAATTAAACGAAATCCAAAACGAAAAAACAATGAGGCCTATTAAAGAGATTTGAAATAACAAAAAGTGTTCCAGTTAAGTTAACAAAGTGACACATTTGTAACTGATGATGAGACTCCAGGCATCACACAATTGTTTGGCTATAAAAGCCCAGTTTGTGAATGGTTATTTACCTATTTCAAAAAATACTAGTGATATCCACTAAAAAAACCATTGAAAAGTAAAAAAATGCCAAGCTTCAAAACAAAAGTTACGACTAAAATACGGTGTGATATCAAATATCCTAGCTTATTAAGTTCTGGTACTTAATTCCCTAATCACTAATTTTTCACATCTAAGTGAAGTGGTTAAGCATGACTTGTTGATAGAAACACTTCTTCCCTAGACCAAACTCATCATAACCTGTTTCTGAAACTTTAAGTTTTAAATATTTATACATGCCAGGCTTGTCGGCCGTCTTAAAAATAAAACCATTAAAATAATAGAAAAATAAAAAAATAGTTTATGTGAATTAAAAAAATCAATTTCAGATTTTAACTACGCACTTCGGTGCTCTGTTATACAGTATGTTTACAGCATCATTCCAACAAAACATACGACAAATAATGGTGTTATATCCAATTTTATTAAGCACTGGGACTCAATTACATAGCTTAACAGATTTTTAATGGCATATTAGTTATTTTAATTAGTTTTCTCTTTGAAGTTAATGCATGATGTCAAACTAAAAAAACCGATAGCTAAAAACAAAAATAATAAATAATGTTGTCATTCCCAAAAGGAAAAATTTTGCATTAAACAACAAAAAATATGAATACCATGCTTTGGAGTTACGTTGCCCAAATGTAACGTGAAAAGAAATTTCAAATTTATAGAATAATTCGGGACCATTTTAAAATTGCTGCTACATTCATTTTAAAAGTAACCAAATAATAGGACACTCATATTTTGCATAAATAACTAAAATGAATAATTTATACAACTGAATGACATACTTTCGACGTTTCAACAGACAAAATTTATTTATTCCAAATACGAAAAGACGCCTGACAAGCCTGGCATGTATTAATATTTAAAACTTAAATTTTCAGAAACATGTTTTGATGAGTTTGGTCTAGGGAAGAAGGGTTTCTATCAACAAGTCATGCTTAAACACTTCACTTAGATGTGAAAAATTAGTGATTAGGAAATTAATCACCAGAACTTAATAAGCTTGGATATTTGATATCACACCATTTTTTAGTCATAACTTTAGTTTTGAAGCTTGGCGTTTTTTTACTTTAAAACAGTTTTTTTAGTGTATATATATATATATATATATATATATATATATATATATATGAACTATAGACTATATCCGCATGAACGCAGATTAAGATTTAAAAAGAACGTGAAATTAAATTGAACCTAGTTCAGTTGTTTTTTTAATCAGCTTGTATTTTGTTAAAAGAAGCAACTAAAACTCAAAAACGGAAAACTTCCAAAGAATAGAAAAACTTGTCGTAGGGTTTAGCCTGGTTTTATAGAATTATTTATGAACAAATATGTCACAAAACATATATTTAAAAAATGGAATTAACCCATTAACCGCCAAAAGTATAAGGGGTAATTTTTTTTTATACAAATTATATTGGCTATTCATTTGAACATATAAAACATAAATTTATGGGTAAAATAACAAAACTGGTCATAACTATAGAATAATCGAGTGTTGCGTTCGCGCAACGTCAGCGGAATAAGAGTATTGGCTTTAAGTGAGTTCAACTGAACTTCTGCAGGGTTTTTTTTGATTTCAGCTTTGGGAATTTTGTTTAGCTTTGTTACACTTTAGAATGAAAATGATCACTTTACAGGTAATGAATTTATTATAAAGATTTAACTTATTTTTCCTTTACAAAATTACTGATTATATCCAGAAAACAGTTTCAATCATGAAAAGCTTCACTACAATCACGATGTAGAGTAACGTCGCAAATTTTGCATGGATAAATTGTCTGGCTATGGCATTGTTTACTACGCAGTCTCCTGCTGTCTTCGGACTTGATAATAAAATGTCCACGTTCTCCACGTAATGGCTTTTGCATGCTGAATGGCCTTATCAAGAGATCAGTAAATTTCTTCTTGAGGTAAAGAATAATATCCCGTCGGCAACAATATTTCAATGAACCGTCTCATGTAGGCTTCAGATGCTAAAAAATACAGGCGTCTAGACATCGCGAATCCAGATTCCCCTAGCACACCTAAGGAGCAGGGGGCAAGGGACACATATAAAATAATCGAAAACGACTAATATTAGTGTCGAATCCGTAGTTTTCGGTGTCGCTGAGATTATTAGTGACACTTTCGACGCAGCTTAAGTGCAAGATCTCCCCCCCCCCCCATCAGCATTGGGTAGAGGCGAGAAGGGGTGAATATAAAATGTCCAGAATGATCGAGAATAGTGTCGAACCCCTAGTTTTCGGGGTTGCTGACATGAATATGGACAATCCCGATGCCGTTCCCGATCCCGAAGTGAGAGTTCAACCCCCTCAGCATTGGGGGAGGCGGGGCAAGAAAGGGTGAATATAAAATGTCCAAAATAACCGAGAGTAAAGGGAAATCTATATTTTCGGAGGCACTGAGGAGAATATAGGAAATTAAGAATGCTGTTTATAATCAAGTTTTGAGTTAAATTAATAATAGAGTGAATTTGAAATTTTACTTTATCATTTCCTTTTAAATACCTGTAAATCAAATTACTTAAATTTTACACTATATGTAGAATCCATTCCTTTTCATGTGTAATAAAAATATTGAGATAAATAAATACCCGGGCAACGTCTGGCAAACAGTTAGTGATGTATAAATAGTGTTTAGTACGATATTTCCTATTGTGTTTATAAATATTGACTAGAATAGAAAAATGCCATCTAAATTAAACGAAATCCAAAACGAAAAAACAATGAGGCCTATTAAAGAGATTCGAAATAACAAAAAGTGTTCCAGTTAAGTTAACAAAGTGACACATTTGTAACTGATGATGAGACTCCAGGTATCACACAATTGTTTGCCTACAGAAGCCCAGTTTGTGAATGGCTATTTACCTATTTCAAAAAATACTACTGATATCCACTAAAAAAACTTTTGAAAAGTAAAAAAATGCCAAGCTTCAAAACAAAAGTTACGACAAAAATACGGTGTGATATCAAATATCCAAGCTTATTAAGTTCTGGTACTAAATTTCGTAATCACGAATTTTTCACATCTAAGTGAAGTGGTTAAGTATGACTTGTTGATAGAAACCCTTCTTCCCTAGACCAAACTCATCATAACCTGTTTCTGAAAATTTAAGTTTTAAATATTTATACATGCCAGGCTTGTCGGCCGTCTTAAAAATAAAATCATTAAAATAATAGAAAGCAAAAAAAATAGTTTATATGAATTTAAGAAATCAATTTCAGATTTTAACTACGCACTTCGGTGCTCTGTTATACAGTATGTTTACAGCATCATTCAAACAAAACATACGACAAATAATGGTGTTATATCCAATTTTACTAAGCACCGGGACTCAATTACATTGCTTAACAGATTTTTAATGGCATATTGGTTATTTTAATTACTTTTCTATTTGAAGTTAATGCATGATGCCAAACTAAACAAACCGATAGTTAAAAACAAAAAAAATAAATAATGTTGTCATTCCCCAAAGGAAAAAGTTTGCTTTAAACAACAAAAAATATGAATACCATGCTTTGGAGTTACGTTGCTCAAATGTAACGTGAAAAGAAATTTCAAATTTATAGAATAATTCGGGACCATCTTAAAATTGCTGCTACATTCATTTTAAAAGTAACCAAATAATAGGACACTCATATTTTGCATAAATAACTAAAATGAATAATTTATACAACTGAATGACATACTTTCGACGTTTCAACAGACAAAATTTATTTATTCCAAATACGAAAAGACGGCTGACAAGCCTGGCATGTATTAATATTTAGAACTTAAATTTTCAGAAACATGTTATGATGAGTTTGGTCTAGGGAAGAAGGGTTTCTATCAACAAGTCATGCTTAAACACTTCACTTAGATGTGAAAAATTAGTGATTAGGAAATTAAGCACCAGAACTTAATAAGCTTGGATATTTGATATCACACCATTTTTTAGTCATAACTTTAGTTTTGAAGCTTGGCGTTTTTTTACTTTAAAAAAGTTTTTTTAGTGGATATATATATATATATATATATATATATATATATATGAACTATAGAGTATATCCGCATGAACGCAGATTGAGATTTAAAAAGAACGTGAAATTAAATTTAACCTAGTTTAGTTGTTTTTTTAATCAGCTTGTATTTTGTTAAAAGGAGCAACTAAAACTCAAAAACTGAAAACTTCCAAAGAATAGAAAACTTGTCGTTAGGTTTAGCCTTGTTTTATAGAATTATTTATGATCAAATATGTCACAAAACATATATTTGAAAAATGGAATTATCCCATTAACCGCCAAAACTATAAGGGGTGAATTTTTTTTATACAAATAATATTGGCTATTCATTTGAACATATACAACATAAATTTATGGGTAAAATAACGAAACTGGTCTTAACTATCGAAAAATCGAGTGTTGCGTTCGCGCAACGTCAGCGGAATAAGAGTATAGGCATTAAGTGAGTTCAACTGAACTTCTGCAGGGTTTTCTTTGATTTCAGCTCTGGGAATTTTGTTTAGCTTTGTTACACTTTAGAATGAAAATGATCACTTTACAGGTAATGAATTTATTATAAAGATTTAACTTATTTTTCCTTTACAAAATTACTGATTATATCCAGAAAACAGTTTCAATCATGAAAAGCTTCACTACAATCACGATGTAGAGTAACGTCGCAAATTTTGCATCATCAAAGTAAATGTCGCATCATCAAAGTAAATGTTATTTCAAATGTTTCACTGTTGTCTTCAAATAGATATACGATTTGAATTATGGATTAATCAATTTATAGTTAATGATATAGTTAATATCTTTACATTATGAATTTTTACTCTGTGCTCCGATAGATATTTTTTTGATGAAATTTTTTTTTCACAGTATACACACGGAAAATAAGTTCCAGCATTCAATTTTATTCCATGAACTCGGGATTTGTGTCTCGTTAAATTATGTTTATGATAAAATTCTGCATGACAATTATCACATTTGTAATCCATAGTTAACGGAGATGCTTCTGTTTATGATAAATACAGGCGGCTATGTAATACAACAGGCTGCTATACCTCGGGCATGAAGCTACAGTACTCTTGTCCTCGTGTAATACAGGCGGGAACGTCAGCAAATCACATAATCAGAACATCCAATCACATTCAATTTGGCAAACCTGGAATCGCGATGTTTAGACGCCTGTCTAAAAAATGGGGGTGATTCTTTTGTTGGGCACATGAGTTTGTCTGTTCGACGAGAAGGGAAAAAACCTCTGAGCCAAAGAGAAGATCAAAAATCTCTGCACTAGTTTAATATTGTATTATATTTTTCATAGTTCCGATTTCATCATTTTCTTCATTTTTCGGCTGAGACTTATTCAATGGTCCGTTCTGTATCCTTTTCAAATCTTCAGTTTTTGTTCTAAAGACTTGTACTGCTTTTAGGAGGCAAATACCTCTTTTTTACTCGCACTTCAATTTCGTCAGCAGTATCGCACGGTAAATCATCATTGTCACTATTCAAAATATTATCATTTCCTCCTTCTTCAACACTATCCTTTGCTGTCTCTGGTAGAATAACAACAATATCAGTTTCATTCTCGTCATCATTATCTGAATCTTCGTCGAAAATTCTTTGAAGAACTTCTTTAAACGTAAAGTATCTATTTCTAAGCATTTCTATAAGCACAGAGCGGGTGAAAGTTCCACGGAGTCGAACGCCACATGTGAATAAGGGAACTACCCTTTTCCCGCTGACTTTGCGTCAACGCAACACCTGTTTTTTCTTCCTCCCCCACCCAAACAAAAGCAACCGATTGATGGAATGTTCTGATAAACTTTGACCTTAGCTAAAAATAGATCACCCCTAAAGCTCACGTTTGTCTCCCTATATTTCTTCTGTGAAAAAGACCAGGAGAAAGTTCTCGTTCAAAAATGTTTTACTAACTGTCTAAGTTTGGAACTCGTTATTAAATTAAAAGAACAGTTGAAGGCAAATATTTTTCAATTCGATTATCAACCCTACTCAAAAACTACAGTTAATATAAAAATCATTTGATAGCTAAATTTTTCTACGCATTTATTTTGACCTTTGCGTCAACGCAACACCAGCGGTTAATGGGTTAAGGCTAAAACACTACTTATTTTAGACTAATCCATTAAAAAGAAGATTATTTTCCAGTTACTTTTAAAAGCTCAGAATAATTAGCTCGACAAGACACATGTTGTCGATTTGTCCTTAATATTGTTTTAAATTTAGCTAGCTAATGAATATGTCCCTAGAGAGTATTTGTATAAATAAAAAAAATCTCATAAAGTAAATTTTTTAATTTAGGTAATAAAACTGAACATGAAGAACTTATTCTTCTATATTTGTAATAATTAAAATTTTATCATTCTATTTGCATTTAACTGTGCTCATTTGTATGTTGTTCCGAATGTTAACCAAGCTTTCTCTTCCTGTTTTATTCTTGTTGCTTAAATTAGTGCTGTGTGCACGACCTACGCATATTTTTTTCCTCCATTCTTTTGATAATTTTTACCTTATTTTTTAAAGTCTGAAGTATGAATCGATATTTTGTAATTCCATATTCGAGTATAAAGGTTGAGTTTTTTCGGGAGTTAGTTAATGGTTTTTGAAGGAAGCTATTTTTAGTATATTTTCTGCAAATGGAGGATTTCGATATAGGTAATCCATTATCTTTTAATAAATGACACACACACACATATATATGTGTGTTTGTTTGTTTGTATGTATGTATGTGTGTGTGTGTGTGTGTGTGTGTGTATAAAATTCTTTACCTGAGGTAAAGGACACCAAGTCCATTTCTTAAAAGTAGACTGTTTAACTTTATTCCTTCATTTTTTAATACTATTTTCAGTAGAGAAAAACTGTTACGCGAATGTTTATACACAAGTGACCTCGCCGTTTGAAAATGGCACCATGTTCTATCATTGTGTGGAGGTAAAAAACAGAAAGTGGATTTTTTAAGCTGTCCTGTGAAATTCAAACATTGTGACATAGTGTTATATACCTCCGAGGTACATATATATATATATATATATATATATATATATATATATATATATATATATATATATATATATATATATATATATATATATATATATATATATATGCAGAATGTTTAAATATATGTTGCCTTTTATACAAACGGATATGATTCTTTTGACCTTATTAAATGACCTTAATAATTGAGTGACTCAGACACTTAGTTGGCAACACTATTGCCCGTTGGATTGACATTTTATTTACTTTACCATAAATCTGTTATATATATATATATATATATATATATATATATATATATATAAACTCACAAAGATTCGCTTTTACGTATTGCATATGGTTCATATTTAAAAAAAAATTCCACTTCGAAGTTAGGTCATTATGGAAGGGGTTTAATTTTTACCAATATCAAAGTTATTCATACTGTAATTTTATCTAAACTTGTTTTAGTTTTTCATGGTTTAAACGTTTTTTATTCTTGCCCGTTTGGATTGTTAGAACTTTTCCAAGTTGATTAAATCATAAAATGCATATTAAATAACATTAAAGGATCCCTATTATCTATTGAAAGATACCTCAATAAGAATTTCGAAGGGGCTAAAATTCCATTTCCTCTTGGATGACGTACAGAAGAAATCTGTTGCGTCTTTACGGCACGTCCTTCATCAGACGTGCTGCAGCGACGATTCCGTAACACAAAAGGAGCACGCGCGAGCCAGTTTTCAGCAATTGAGATTGCGGCAAAGATGGGAGTTCTGAAACATAAAATCAGCTAAAAAACTGGAGAAAATAGGGAATTAGTAAAAAAAAGGAAAGGAGAGAAGAACAAAAATGTATCGAAAATGTAAAATAAAAAATAAAACTAGAAAAATAAAGATAGGATATGAGATAGACTCACAGACTTTCTAAAGGACCAAAGAGACTCTCACAGACACTAAGATGATTAATAACTCTATTCTTCCTTTTCACCAGTTTTGTTTCTTTGAATACTATTGTTCATAAGATGCCAAGTCTAGACAAGAGCATTTTTTAAATCCATGACTCTATGTATATATATATATATATATATATATATATATACTAGCATTACTGCCCGGCTTTGCCCGGGTAGATATATAGATATAAAATTTTTCATGCATTCCATCAAAAAAATACTGGGCTGCACCCCCCGCTCTTCATGTTCATCTGGCCAGACAGAATGCGCTTAGCGCGTTTCTACTGAAATGATATACCCAGTATTACCAAGAATTTTATATCTATATATCTACCCGGGCAATCATTCTTTAAAAATAATGTCATTAATTTTCTTATGCCTTAATATAACTAATGGACTAATAGTTCGGAATGAAAGTTATCTGTCGTTATGTTTCTCTGTTTAAAGAGCTTTTCCTCCCACTGCTTAAAAAGCCCCAAAGGTCTAAAAGATTTATCTTATATGATTTCACGGAATAAGTAATTCAAATACATATTGTATGTTAACTCTGTTTCGCGAACATAGGGGAAAAAACCTATAATACCTGTAGAACTCTTAAACTTCTTCCCATTTTATGATCCTCAAACAATTAATATATTTAGATCAAAGAAGGCTTCCAAAAACTGGCCATGGGACAAACATAATTTTTCTTTTTTTTTCTTCCTTTTTTTTCCAAATTTTATAAAGTTCTATTAGTTTGAACGCCATTGTCTAAAATTGTCTAAAGCAGCGAGTCTCAACCTTTTTAGACTCAGGATTCCACTAAACGTAAGAAAAATAAACACCTCGTCCTCCCCCCCCCCGTTATCCCAGACCAACTCTCAAACCACCACAGACCACCCCTCAAAATAAACAGCTTTTCCCCCGCGTATCGAATTTAAAGGATTGTGATAAAGGGGCTGTATCCATATTTAAAAGGTGCGCTTAGGGGCACAAAAATCATTAAAAAATTAATTTAATAAAAAACTAATTGAGCCCCAAATTTCGTTTTTCCTGATTTAAGTTTCTAGGATGCAAAACATTAACTGAGCCGAATTTGGTCCCGGTGGATGAAACAGTCTATGATTCTATAGCGGACAAACAAACAGACAAGCTCTTTTATATGTATATATATAGATATATATGCATATATATATATATATATATATATATATATATATATATATATATATATATATATATATATATATATATATATATATATATATATATATATATATATATATATATATATACTAGCATTATTGCCCGGCGTTGCCCGGGTAGATATATAGATATAAAATTTTTGATGCATTCCATCAAAAACAATACTGGGCTGCACCCCCCGCTCTTCATGTTCATCTGGCTAGAAAGATTGCGCTTAGCGCGTTTTTATGAAATGATATACAAACAATAAGAAAGAAAGAAACTTTGAGCATGCGGACCTTCGTCTGATTATATGTGTGATTTTATTGAGAATTAATAACACAGTGTTGCGTGATTCGGCACGTTTGGATTGAGTAAGTTTACTGTTTAATTATATTTAATTAGATTTGTTTGATCCACTGTTTAATTAGAAATTAATTTTATAAATTACATTTGCCTTTATTATTTATTTTTCCCTTAAAAGCTCAGTTTTTTTCCACATCCCCCAAGGGGTAAAGTGCAAGATGCATTATCCCCTTTATTTATTCAAAGTAAGGCCGGATTCCGCATGAAGCCTATTTGCCTTAGTTTGGTGATTCGGTTTTTTATTGTCGACAGGCCAAAAACCGTATCAGTTTTTAACTTTCTCAAGGCCAAAAACCATTTTAAAAGTGAATTGTAATTGGGTTTTTAATTTTCCTAAGGCGAAAAACCGTAGAAAAAGCAGATTGTAAATCGGTTCAAGCGATGAGAAATACTGCAAATAACAAAGGACACAAAGTAGAGCCGGGAAAGTTGTGTTAAAACATACTAATCTGAACTGCATTCTTAAAAAAACTCCCATCTCAGTTAGTCTAGTGGCTAAATTTTCTCTTTTTACCATATTTAAATATTTCTTTTGTCAATTTATTTCGTTGTTATGCACGTGACGCAAAATTAATTTAAAGTATCACAAAAAGAAAAGAAAACACGTGATCAGTATTTCATAAATTAAATTCTAAAAATTAATCTTTAAAAATTCACCAAAAATCAGAAAAGGGAGGTAAAGATTCGAAAAAGATTTCGTTTTAAAGGAATTTTTTAGGATATTTCTCGTGTTATCAATTTTATAACCCTCGGATTATCATTTTAAATGCAAACTTAAAAAATTAGAGAAACAGCTTAAAAATTTAATTTTAAAAAATCGAAGAAGAATTTTTCAAAAATCACTATCAGTGCACCTCTCCACTATAGACTCCACTATAGAAGAATCGCCATGCAAAATTTCAGCTCTTTATGTCCAACGGTTTGGACTCTGCGTTATATGTCAGTCAGTCAGTCAGTTAGGCAGGGCCAAAGTTTATTTCCATGAAGCTCTGTAGCTTCATGGTTATTACCAACACATCTTCCCCCGCGCGGGGGAAGAGGGGTTGATAATGACCGCGCAAGGGATAGGTTTCGGATTTCACTGATAACATGTTGTGGGTAACGGTCTGTATCCACAGGCGGTACGCGTACCTTTTACGGGCGCAAAAAATCATTAAAAAATTAATTAAAAAAAACGAATTGAGCCCCAAACTTCGTTTTTACTGCTCTAAGTTTCTAGGGTCCTAAACATTAACTGTGCTGAATTTGGTCCCGGTGGGTGAAACAGTCTATGATTCTATAGCGGACAAACAAACAGACATGCTCTTTTATATATATATATAGATATATACACTGCTTGACAACTGCTAAGGAACAATCACATTTTTCGGAATATTTCATAATAGACATTGATTGAAGAAATGAAACTTAGTACATATTTAGTAGAGATATTGTGCATTATTTATTATGCAAAATTGTACAGATTTCGCCACATGGAAAAAGAAGAAAACAAAAAACAAAAAAGATGCTCTTTGGAGCATTTCCAAACAGCCACGAAAAATGGGTCTTCTTGGCAGAATGAAACAGTTATGCGTACATTAGTAAGGTGTATGATCTCATCGGACACTAGTGCACATTTTGCATCTGTTTTTTATGCTGTCTACTAAAGTATTGAGGAGTCCTTGGGGGATATTGTTCCACTCCTCTCTCAAGGCTATTTTCAGTTCTTACAAGGTTCGGGGAGCGCTAGTTCTTTGAGAAACACATCTTCCAAGAGCATCCCAGGCCTGCTCTTTAGGATTTAGACCAAGAGAGTAAGCAGGCCATGTCATACGTTCAATATTTTCACTTTCTTGTGTGTCCGATACTTCAGCGTTCCTGTGTGGACGCGCATTTTTGTCCATAAACAGAAAATCTGGACCTACCACACATCTAAAAATACGAACATGATCCAGAACAATCTCTCTGCAATACCGCTGCGATGTAACGGTACCTCGCTCAACGATATGAATCAGTGTTTTGCCATCGTGCATAATGCACAGGCCGAATTTTACAGGCCGAATTTAGATGCAGGTATATTTAAAATTATTTTTGTGTATATTTTGCCTTCTTATGATTTAGTTAAAGGATATTAGTCATTTAAACATTAGTTATTTTGGTTATATTAGTCATGAGTTATTTTTGGGAAAAAATTTTATATATATATATATATATATATATATATATATATATATATATATATAATTTTCATTGTGTTCCCAATTGGTAATATTGGCCACTTCTGACTATACTTTTACACTGGGTTCAAAAATAGAATATAACAATGAGTAGATTAAATGATAATCAAAATAGTAAGAATGAATGAAAGATTAATTAATTAATTATGAGCTTAGTTGCAAATTTATAATTTTAAATTAAAATAATTTCTTTTACTTAAACAAAATATTAAAAAATTATGTTCATACCTTTGTTCTATGGTACATTGGAATGTATGTTAGATGCAATTTTTTCTTACACTCATTGCAAGCTAATCTAGCATTTACTGCACCCCATGCACGTCTACCGTGTGTTGTTTGTACAAGGAAATGTCCATCACTCTGTGATATAGGGCGGTGAACTTTGGGTCCTGGTTGAGGCCCATCCTTTCTTGGGGCAATTCTAAGAAGATAGTTTGTAACCCCTTTTCGGAACTCCAGATGAGTCAGCTTAGTATATATTTCATGAGTTGCTGAATGTAAAAGCCACCCAGTGACAACAGCCATATTTAATGCATTAACAAATAAATTCCACAACCATTTCTTATTGCGAGGCGTGGGATGGTAGCTGCCTAGCATTCTATCTAGCAGGTCAACCCACCCATTTCTATATTATATTTATATGTTAAATTTGGATGTTGTCTATCCACTTTCTTCTGAGTTTTACGTGAATATCTTTTAGTCAACTGCATTATTAGAAGAGTGCAATAATTTGAAGAAACTGTCACTAGAGAATTGTCATCCCAACGGCATAAAAATACCGATCCATCGCTTTGGTAAGCAAATGAACCACTTTCTAGTTTTGTTATCTCCTTTGAGAGCATCAATGAGCATTGTTTAATTCGATTTTATCAGGTAGTTCCAATAGCTTTTATAATTATACTTGCAAGATCCTTCATCAAATCAATAGTAGTAAAAAAGTTATAAAAAAATATTTCTACATGAAGAGGGTTTGAAACAACCTCCAGAAGATTATTTACAATCCTAGTATCAAGAGGGGCTATTTCATTTGACTGCTTTCCTGCATAAAATTCCAATTTATATGGATAACCATTATTTCAACTTTCAAAAATTTATTCAAAAATTTCATTCAAAATTTCTCAGTACAGAAAATGATATCACCGCAGTATAATGGCGACAGGACAATGTTCCCAATTGGGAACATAAAGATTTAACTTATTACACCAATTGCATTTTTTTAATTGAATTTTATTTTATATTCTTTTAATAATGTGTACCCTTTTAAGTATGCCTACCAATTTTTAGAAGCATTGGATTGTTTTTCACATTTATATCAATTTTTAAGTTGCAGTGTGTGTAAAATATGGAAAAAGGCCTTTTTGTGATTTTTTGTATATTTCCATTTTTAAGTTTGTAATGTTGTTTCTATTTCAGAAAATCAAGGCTATCTTTCTGTTACATCTGCTACTTTTTTCAAGTCAATATTAATAAAATTTAATTTTTAAATGAATTTTTAATTCGAATTTCATAGTTGGGAACATTGGACTGTAAAATGTTAATACTGCTTATAATACTGAATGCTAGGAATTAGTTGCATATATTTACTGTTGCGTTTAAAGCTATTTGATCCAAACATACGTATCTAAGTGATTTTCTTAAATGAAAACAATGAGGAACTAAGGTCTTTCTCCGAAGCACAGTTGTTTCCATAGAATAAATACTGCCAAATTATCATACAAAATAAGCATAAATTAATCTAAACATACATGACACAATGATTCCATTTTAGGAAAATTATTTAATTTATTAATTATATTTATTTTTTTAAAACAGATGTAGAAACTTCTTGGAAAACTAATAGTAATATGTAAGGAAAATAAAAATATATGAATATAAATATTTATAAACGAAGAATTTCAACTTGTGATCCTTCATTCAAAATGTTATCTATCACTAAAATTTACGGATATTTTTATACATGTATTTCATTTAATTTCTTTAAAAAATAAATTTCTTCGCTGAGAAAAATTTCTTAGAATATAATATTCTGATTCAGCATTAATGTCTTTTTAACAACGCTTAGCATAATATTTTATTAATATCTTTATGGCCATTATCCCTGAAACAAAGCATGCAGAATCCTAATTAATGTTTATGACTTAGCCATTCGAGTTTATCTTCGCTAAGATGGGTGCATTCCTTTCAATTTAAAAGACTATTCCATTCTGCGCGTTTGATAACATTGTAAAATAAACCAGCGGAAAAATAAATAAATATTTTATGATTATACCTTTATTAAATAAGCTAATATCACTAATGAACTAATAAGATCCTAAAATTGTATTGCCATAGCTAACACTTTATGTCGTTTTAATGCTTTCGAATTTAATACCTGCTATTTATAGTATACCTATACTGCCATTGAAACCAATAAAATGGGGATAAGAGAAAATGGCAACAAAATATAAAAATTTCGTGAATTGCTTTAATTTTTGATTATGTTTTAGAAAACCTGAACTTAAGCCATTCTTTCTTTGAACAATGGTTTTTCTTCGAGCAAGAAATATTGTATTACCAGGAATTAGAATGTGAAACATTTCCTATTCATCAAATATTTATATTTTCTTTTATATAATACATTCATATTGTTCTATCCATCCATCGATCTAATTTCCTATATATACATATATATATATATATATATATATATATATATATATATATATATATATATATATATATATATATATATATACGATGCCAATTATTCAGCTATATGAAATTAAAAATAAAATTTTACAGATTATCGGATTTAGTTTATGATATGCTCGATATGCTTGCCATCAATGGCTATGATGTGACGCAGAAGAAGGGCAAAATACGATGGTTCAAAAGTTATCAAGTTTCTTTTTTCATATAGCTCACTAATTGTCACCAGTATATGTGTGTGTGTGTATACATTGTATACATGTCTTTGGCATACGTCTTTTTGCACTTTAAAAATGTGCAAAAGTTTTAATTATATTTTGTCCTTAATAGCTGTCTCTTAGTAATATATATATATATATATATATATATATATATATATATATTTTTTTTTTTCTTTTTTTTAATGACAGCCAATCATCAGTGTTCCGAATAAAATTGGCTGTTTTGTGAGTTCGCCGTCAAGGAGGCGTTTCTTTGCATAACATTTGCACTATGGAGTCATGATTCGATTCTGAACAAAATATGGCCGTTTAAAGTGGTAGATGGCAAGAGTAGTTTCACTGTGTAATTGTGTGTATGTGTGTGTTTGTGTTTGTAATATTTTGCTAGATGTTTCATGAATAGTACCGAACTATAATTGCATTTTCTTTTACAATCATCCCCATTGATATAAAATACTTTTAAGAGCATGTCTATCTATTTCAGTCAGAACACTTATCCTAATGTTCTCTTTTAACTAGAATCTCAGTACACTCTGTTAATTCAATTTATATCTAAAATATTCACTGAAAAAACAGGTATAACGAAGGAAATTCATATTTTGACTTGCATAGGAATAATTTCCGTCTGTTGAATAATTTCCTATGTTAATCCCAGACGTAAAGGAAGAATTTGACACAAAAATCAAAATGACTAAAAATATCGTTGAAGAAATAAAATGAAATTATTTGATTACGATTTAACCATTAATTTACTTATCACCAATATTTAGTAAAAATGAATTATAAAGTATTCATATTTGTAATATAGGATAATTCAATATACATTTCAGTTGCATTTTAAACTGAAAACAGTAGCTGACCATAATTATTTTTATTAATTTGATGAACATTTATTTTTCCCAAAATAGTTGGGAGCTGCTTCTCCAGGGGGAGCCCTTGGTGTGCGACCACTTCGCCGCATGTGTTGCCACGAGTGCACTGTAGGGGGTGGGTCCACACTGCACACGTTTGAAACATATCGGGACCGTAATTTTAAACCGAGTCAACTGCCGAAATCGGAACACTTCACCCCGGAACTCCAGAGGTATTATTTGGGAACTTGGAGGACATTGCAGCAACGACAGATTTTTTTTTCCGTGTACCAGCCACCTTTAGTGTACACGTTGTCGGTTTTGTCGGCGCCGGGAATCGAACCAGCAACTTGCAGATCACTAGCTCGACGCCATTGCCGACCGGACCATCGCGCCCAATTTGATTAATATATAAAAAGATATATTTAATTCAGCTAAAAGATGTTTATTTGATAAATATAATAATTTAGCTCTGGTATTTCGAATATACTTTAAACATTCAAGTTACTTTGACAAACACATGTAAAAATTTAATTAATGCATTATATCAAAGGTTGTTTAACGGATATTTTGATTCAGATATTACATGCAGAACAGGTTTTGGAAGTTTTCTTTACAAAAGAGTTTACTGAAAGCAATTTCATTTGAGACTTTAAAGTTGTCGTACTTATTAAACATTTTTCGGCCAGTAATTAATTTTAATGATTGACTTGACATCAATGAATACTTTTTAATTCCTTATTCAAAATACTGGTCTCTGTGTCCTGCACGATTCAAAATGTAATTTTTATGTAGATTCGATAGATGCTTAAAATAACTGAAATTCCACGGAAATGAAAGCAACTTTAAGCCATAAATATCTATTCGCATGCGGCAATGAAGAATTTTGGCAAACCTCGTTTTATCAAACTTGTTTTTAATCGTTAAATCGATTGAAAATAAATATATCAAACGAAATGAGTGTTTTACAGAACCGCAGAACGATTTGTGTGATCGAGTATCAAAATGAAATTTTGAAAACAGTCTAAGAAATAGGAAAATATTTGAATAAATACATTATTCGTCATTTCATAAACAATAAAATGTAAACTGTACCATTGAAGAGACATAATATTTATTGGATGCATCGAAGTATGAAACGCTAGACGAATTTTCCTCTTTAAATAGCATAAATATGAATATTGATATTTTATTTCAAATAATATAATGCCCCAGGGAAATGCAGTCCAGATTTTGTCTGTTTTATAAGAAAGACTGTACGATATATATATATATATATATATATATATATATATATATATATATATATATATATATATATATATATATATATATATATATATATATATATGTGTGTGTGTGTGTGAGTGTGTGTGTGTGTGTGTTAAGCATTTATTAGAGAGAGGGGAATAGTTAAAATAATTCAAAGGGGGCTTATAAGTAGATCTAATTTTGTTGTTTTAAATGTCACTATTTTTCACCCTGCGAAACGCGCAATGGAGTCAAAAGGGGGAAAACCGACGAGGAGGAAAATATAGAACCAGACTTGATTGACAATAAAGCCCCGCCTTAGTCTCATCTTTGGTGCAACGTTATGAAAATGTTCCAGAAGTTTTCTGGGGTTCGAAAAGCAAAAGAGTATGTGTAATAACCCAAACTGGGATTATTAGACTGTGATCGTATATGTTCAATTAACGTCGCGTTGCGACCAAATCTGTTCAATACACCTCTAAGAAAAATGGGAGCAGTTCTCAAAGAATACTCGCTAGTTATACATATATACAGTTTATTTACATATATAAATATTTACATGTACATAAATTAGCATCTGGTCGAATTCTTAGTCACATTCAAACACCGTATTGATTTATATGTTCAATTGCAATTATAGTGCACATTATTGGCATACACTAAGCAATGCCGACCCTTGGTCAAGGGACAAGTATGTAAAAAGCGGGGATGTGAAAGAAATTATATTAGCAAATATGCTCACCCATGGGGCAGCTGTCGCTATCGGATGCACTCGTCTCCACCACTTGGATACCACAGTTCGTGTAATATTTGTCGTCACTACAGTTCGTAGAGAGAGATCAAGAGAGTTCTGTATCTCGTCACTAAAAGAGTTCGGGATTTGAGTGGTCGGTGATAACTTGGAGCATACCTCGAATGTTGCTTTGCGTTGATCACCTCTATGACGATCTGCGGGTTGGTCAGCACTGGTCGTCGGTCGTCTGCGCGTTCAAACCACTATAAGAGGATGCGTACACATTCAGGTAGCGACCTAGTAACATTAGTTGATTTGGCTCATTTTTTATACTGCACTTTGTCGTAGTTTGCAGACCTTCGCTAAGCAATCAATTTCACGTCGTCACTGGATTCTCTTCTCGTCCTTGTATTAGCTTAATCCTTGGTTTTTTGTTTCTTTTTCATAAGGAGCTCGCGCGGGGCATTCAATTTCGTATTATTTGGATTCTCATCGGCCCTGTAGCAGCTTAGGGTATTTGTTGTTCTTTTTGTAATAAGGGGATCTCTTGTCGGCCCTGTGGCAGCTTAGTTTCTTGTCATTTGTTTTAATAACAGGGGCTCTCTCTAAAATGCTTCACACCATGTATATATATTTCTTTTATTTTTTTGATTGGTTCTTGCCTTCCTATTCGCCCGTCCCACCTCTTAATTGGGCTGGGGAAAGAGCCACCTTGTTCATAGGTTGGTTCATGTTTTATGTTTTTACTCGCATTGGCTGCCTCTTAAATGTGTCTTGCATTCTAATTATTTTGGATGCCTCTTCTTGTCTGGGAAAATTCTCAACCTCCCATGCACCTGCTTCTTAATCGTTGACCTCCGGTTTATTGCTGCTGCCTTCTTATTTTTATGTTTTTATGGCCCGTGCTGTTCAATTCGGAGCCAAACCTCACTCATTGACGCCGTAAAGCGTCGTAGCCATAAATCGGTTGTCACCTTAGGCTGGGTGGTTCTCCTATCAATTTATATCACCGCACATTCACATCCTGCTTATTACAGTAAGTTAACAGAGATAGATTAGAGATATCCGCCACTGGACGAAGTCGGGCGTCGCGAGCTGAGAGATGAAACTTGGAGCGGATTGAATTGATTTTTAATTATTCTTAGTTAATAAAGTTCTTAGATGTAATTTAATAGTCTTTCTTAGCCACAGGCCTATTTGTTGACAGCTATTTAGAATAATTCTTTAGGGAAAACATTAAAATAAAATATTTGATTTATTTCATATCTAAAGGTGCACAATTTGCTTCTGGCCTAGATGATTTAATTCCTTTCATATAACTTACAATGATAATAAATAAAGGGAACCCATTTGGACACTTTTTTAAAGTTTTCATGTTTGCAGTTTGTAGGACGTATTATGTACAAAAGCGATGAATTCATTTGCTTATAAGTTGATGTTAACAAGATTCAATTTATTTAAGAGAAACATTCAGCTTTCCTATCCGAAACTTAGTAAACAGTTGTTATTGTATATGGAAATAATACTTGATTGCTTTCGAAAATTTAGTTTAATACTTTTTGTAATTTTAGTATCTGCAGTAACATTTCTAACACATTAAATTCTATAGAGTTAGTAATGACATGTATGGCTAACCCAATGTGTTATTTATTTCAATGTCACTTTGAGAGCCCATTCTCGTAAATTTCAATCCTGATAAGTACAGTATTATGTACTAGATTTTAAAAATCCATATTCATTTTGTATAAACATTCGCTTCTCCAACTCTTTATGCTCTGATCTAACGTAATGACGAAGTAGTAAATGATAAATAACATGAAAACTTAAAGCCCATGATTTAGATATTTTGGAGTTAGTTTGGGAACAATAGAATATGATATTTGAACGTAATCAATTACTTTTGTATGATTTTATATATATTTACAGAAGAAAGCAAATTTATTCTTATTTCACTTTATACACAAAACTGGACTAAAAGCGATAGAACATCTTGATGTTCGAAATATTTTAGGCTTATATATATTTTCAAATCACTGAAAAAAATTTTGTTTCATCAATACTACAACAATCAAACTTCCTGCAATGCCTGAACGGAATCATTTTGAACCCTATTTCAATTTACAATTATCGTCAATTGCATTTTTAATTTAGAATATTTATTTTTCAAATATTTACAAATGTAAATTAAATTAATTAACATTAATATTAACTTAAATAAATATAAAAATCTATATTAATTTCTTATGCACTTCATGCAAATAAACACTTTTTGATCCACACTTTTGCCGCATAAGGGCTATCTATATTTATGCCAAATATTTGATGTTTTATTTCTTTGAAAGTTACTACAATTTTATTGATTGAAAGTAACATTTTGGTTTACAGCTTGAACAATGTTGGCCTTTTTTATCTCCTAAATATTGGTACCGTAATTCCTCGCATAAAGAAATTATAAACTATCTTCTACTAATTTTAACTCCCGTAACTCTTTTGGAAATATTCCAAGCATTTATAGCGACTAAATCTAGAATGTTAAAGAATACTTATACTGGTCATCTTCGGGAACATTGTTTTGTGTTGTACATTGGAGCCATGTTATCTAAACCATCGACGTCATACTTTGTGTTATTGTAATACTGTGCTGTTTCATGAGTTTTTTTTTCTATTATTGAAAACAGTAACCTTTTCATCAAGAGAACTTAGCGAAAGAATATTCTTGTTCTTCTTACCTCGATACACAGAATGTAATATCTTAATAATTGCTGAAAAAAAATTGAAAACTTTGCATTTCTTACATCCGGTGGATTTTTTTTTTTCTGTGATCGATTTATCGTACCGACAAACGAAGTTTTGATCATTTTTTTCAAATTTGTTGACATAAAAAGTAAATTAAATAAATTGGTAGTAGTTATGTTTCTAGCTTTGTTTTTGTACAGTTCCACGAACCGAATATTATGTGGAATTAAACAGGTAATAAAATAGATGATCGTATAGTGGCACGTTTAAAATTGTTAATTGGAGAAAACACATTCTGACACATGTCTGAGTCAATTAGAAAAACAAACTCAATTTTAATAAATAATATTAGGATAAAATTCCTCTTCTTATTATTTAAAATTATCTTTATCGTTAGTTACAATTTGCACAGAAACATCATAATAATTATCTACATATATTAAGAAAGTATTCGAACACATAATAAAACCTAGTTACATGTAATAATTATTCTGTGCTCTCGCCTGATTAAATATATTACAAATTATTTTTATTTACCACAACCCTCATTGGATACTGATGATTATCTCTCATTGTATTACTAAACTTGGTCCAAAAGCAGACCAGAAATCTCGAGATATCTCAGCATACAAAAATGTCGGAACTATGGAGGAACTATGGAGGAACTATGACCCCCTAATGACCGAATGGGTGGCAAGTAATTCTCCCTTCTTGTGCAAATGATCTTGTGTACTATCCGTACTGTTACAGGTCACACTTAATTGCATACGGGAGGCACATTCCATTCTTCCAGGAAAACCGGTTCGAAAAACCAATAGGAATGATTTTCAGCACATAGACAGTTTAAGATTTACAAAATGAAGTAAATACACTTATAAATATGCATGAAACCGAATTAATGTTGTTTCGAAATTGTGAAATAAGAAAATAGTATTTTTTTAGAGTTAAAACAGTATAATAATCAAAATAATTACAAAAGTCGAGTTCCATGTCACACCGAAGAACTACATATTCTGTTATGGATTGTTTAGCGGGTCGCAGTTCTGTTTTCTCTAAATATGGCAAATCATTGAACATATACTTAGTTTCTACATCCGAGGACAGCTAAAGTTTAATTCCTTGTTTTTCTGACGATGACGCTTTACTTCAATGGCATTCTTAGGAATGGAATGATGGGATTTGGAAAATCGTGTAGTGGTAATAGCTCTGCAGAAAGTAAAGAAGCCAGCTTTGGAGATTTTGGAATCTCTGAAAAAGCTGAATATCAGCAGAAAGTTTGTATATTGAACAATAGAGCGATTCAACAAACATGGAACTTTTGCTTGTTAAAATTACTTTCAAAATACACCTATAATTCATTCAGAAATTGTAACAGTATTTATGGGAAGACTAGGTATTTTAGAGTAAATGCAGAGGGACTTATCCCAATTAGAACATTTATTTCCCTAAACCAGTCTAATATCTTCTGAAAACACTAGTGGAGGTTACACATAATTATTAATAAATGACAAGGACATTCGCGTCAATTATTTATATTTCCCCATAATATATGAAATGGGTCATTTTGATCCTTCCCAGGGATCTAGGTAAATTGGGTTATAGTTTTTAACACTAGAAAGACGGTAATTTTTTCCTTATTAAAAAGACTGAACGTCGTCGTTTTGACGGTTAAAAATGAAATCGAGAATTTAAAATATTTAATGTTTTTTTGAATGGTTAAATACTTTAAATTTTGAACTATTTCATATATAATAAATTAGTATATATTTTGATATATGTTTATGCATGTATGCCGAGCTGAGAACCTGGTATGGTTTATCCGTAAAAGTATATGCATGGCTTGAGCAGTCCTTATTTTTCAACACCAATATTTTCGAAGAGCCAATATTTCAGTTATTTACAGAAGGGGGAAGAGTCGAAAAGTAACTATCATTTTTCCGGTATTTTTTTTAGAGATTTCTGCCTGTTTTCTATATTGCCGCCAAATTGAAGGTTTTCAATCTTGGTAGGTATACAACACATTTTCTCCATCTCTTTACTATCGAATATAATTTTGTAAATGTATGTGCATATTTCCCGTAAAATTAGAAAAATTCAAAATTTCAGAAAACTGAGGACATAAATTCAGACATAGCGCTCAATAGTACGTCCGAAACAATCAAAATGATGACAGCCGTCTTTCTAGTGTTACAGAAAGCAAAAGAAAAGCACAAATATATCGTTATTTTAAATAAATGAACTATTTAGGGAATGGCATAGAAAGCTAGGTTGCTTATATTTATAAAACGAAATTTATGTAAAGCCAAAATTTTAAAATGATCATTTTGACCTCATCCAGCGTTCTAGTTTTAAAACTTGAAATACATTAAAAAATAGGATAGTAAAGCTTTTCTGTTTAAAAAAAAATAATTTACACTACTATTCAAAAATTTATGTTGCTCTGGGAATGTCTGAGAAGCTGATCCAATAAATGGCTTATTTATTCAGTACATATTCAAAAATTGCTCCATTTTACAAAATATTTAATTTTGCTTGAATAAAGAAAAATAGTGTTTTAATGAAATTATTTTATCATGATTGGTGTCTATATGACATGCATTTACTAAGAAAACTGAACGCTGATAAAACACTGCATTTTCCTATAGAAAAGTTGTTCTCGATACTTACACATATATGCTAAATAAATGGCACCAAAATTCATAAAAATAAACCAAGATTCATAAAGAAACATTGCTCAATGTGTAAAAATTGTCCCTTTCTAAATTTTAGAATCAAATTAATAACACCATTCTTATCAATTCAGAGATTTATAAAAATAAACCAAGATTCATAAAGAAACATTGCTCAATGTGTAAGAATTGTCCCTTTCTAAATTTTAGAATCAAATTAATAACACCATTCTTATCAATTCAGAGATTTATACCTCATACACGTGAAAAAAATAAATTAAAATCTTTACACACGAAAATCCTAAATATAAATTCAGTTAACCTATATGCAAGTCACGTACGCGCAATGCCGGGATAATCAAAGTTAAATCCTTTGCAAAACTGAAACCCTACAAGTTACAAACTGTAATTTGTCAGCGTTGCTAAGTGAAAGCGTTAAGGTCGGCACTTTACCACTCTTTTGTTACATTAACACCTCTAAAGTGTTAAATCTAACAAATGAACTTTAACAAGTTCAAGATTTCTGAGTATCAGTTTCTTAATTAACACTTTTCATTACTAAAGGAAAGAATTTTACTTCGAGAAATTATTTGTGGAATTCTTCGACAAATGCTACCGCTCGCTGATTGGAAAGTCGGAATTTAGCTCATTAAAAAGGCTGAAGATTTGAACAGGAAAATTTGGACTGATAATTCTTAAAATAATAATAATAATTGTCCTCATTAATTTAATAAATTTTAATATACAGTAACCAGCCTCAAAAATAAAAATTAATCCTTTCTAATACACACACACACACACACACATATATATATATATATATATATATATATATATATATGCTAAAAAGTGATAAAAATGTAATTTTCTCAACTTTTCTTTAAAGAATAGAGGATTACTATTTTTAAACTTGCCGAGAATCGAAGTTTCATGTACTCTATAATTAACTTACTGTACATTACAAGTAGATTAGTTGATACTAGAGAAATTAAAGGACAATTTTCAGAATAAAAACCTCAAAAACTCATTCTTTCGTTCTAATTTGTTTCTAAAAAGTACTAGTTGCTTGGAAACCATTAAGTAGTATGCATTTTTCTTTAGTCAGATTGCAATGGTGACATCCTCATGTAATCTAAGTTAATGAAAAAAATATTTTCTTACATTTATAGAAACCGCTAAATATTAAGTTTTCTTTTAAATCTCGTGTATGTGTGTTATAAAATTTGCGGTTTCATCAGAGGAGAGAACTACGATATGCTAGAATTTTTAGGAGAGTTTACTCAATTTCTTTGTTCTAAGATCGTGCATCATGAACCCTCAATATACTCCATGTAAAGAAAAAATGAGTTATTGTAAACCCTATTTATTCTGAGTTCCAAAGGGTTCGCATATTAACCTTATATGCTTTATCATCCTAATTTTTCCCTACATATTTTTCGGAAGATAGATTTACTTTTAAAATTTAAACATAATTCATATAAAAATTTTAATTAATTTTAAGAGTAATATTTTGATATTTATATAAAAGATTTAAAACTTCTACATATTTAAAGTATATTTTGCATATAAAACGAGCAATGATCCAACTGAAAAATTCAAATATGCAAAACTACCATATTTAAGATAAATGTTGCAATTTTTATTTAGAAAATGTTTTTGAGAAATGGTCGTATGAAAATACCATGTTAACAGTGGCAAAATTGCTATTAAAAAAGGAATCAAATAAATGGTTAATTTATTTTAAACATATTTGAAACCTTTAATTTTACGACTTTAATTTCTATTTTTTAAACATGCGTTACTAAAGATGTCAAAGTTGTTTTCATACAGTAATTTGTTATATTATGGAAGAAAACACTGGATTCGGTCGATTTTCAATAATTGTGTATAAACCCTAACCTTATATATTTTGGTTGTTTTACAAGGAGTGGGTTCCTTCTTTTCCAACTAATCTGAGATCAATAATAATTTTAATTTAACAGCGATTGAAGAGCTTACCTGGGAAAAATATTTTTTTTTCCAAGAAAGTTTTCTGTAAATCCTTTACCCACCTCCATAATTTGATATTTGAATGACGTCAACACTTGAGAAAGCGATGTTCAGGAGTTCCAGAAATATTTCCAGATGGTAACTGCACTATGCTCGACAAAAATAATAAGTTCAAAATAACTCATATGCGTTATCACTATGTTGTTTTCCTACTTAAATAAAATACCCCTGATATAGATAATGAGACAAATAACCGTTATTACATCTTTATTTTAGTTGAGATATCAGTTTTAAGTCTTATTGCGGATGAAGTAATATTCTCAAAATGAAATACTTCATTTCATCACACAGTTTCAATGAATGCAAGGCAATTCCCGTCCATCATGCTAATTTAAAGAAGCAGTCCTTTGCTCCTTTATATTAGCAGGATTTATTTCCGTTGTTTTATTTATTTCCACTGTTCCAGTGAGTCTCAAGTATTTCAGATTTATTAAACAAAAAATTCAAGAGATAGTAAAAAGATCAATAAATTAAATTCTATTACTTATTTGTCACTTCAACTGTCAAAGAAATTAGAGAATGCATAAATATCCCCTATAATATTTTCTAATTATTCAACAGAAGACTGGGCCGCGAGTAGATGCTATTCCAGTGTGTGTGAGTTGGCGCATGATGTAAAACATCGCCAGTCTCCCTCTGGTAGAATTCCTCCCGTTATGTTATTTATTTCTACTGTTCCAGTGTGTCTCAAGTACTTCATCTTTATTAAAAAGAAAATTCAAGAGATAGTAAAAAGATCAATAAATAAAATTCTATTACTTATCCGTCACATCAACTATAAAAAAAAAATTAGAGATGGCATATATATCACGTATAATATTTCCTAATTATTCAACAGAAGACTGGGTCGCGGGTAGATGTTATCCCACTGTTTGTGCGTTGGATTAACGTATTTATAATAGGGCAGCAATCGCAGGCTGATCATAGCAAATAGAGAAGGACACTGATCTTATTGATTTGCCTCGTTGTTGTTTGGATGTCTTATTTCATTTCCCCTACTTTTGAATACATTTACTCCCTTGTATCAAGGGAAATTTCTCAGAATTATAGTCATATACATCTTTAATAATGAGCATCAAAAATCCTCTTCAGTAGTTGGGGGCTAGATTTGTGTACTAGACTGGTGAAACTTCTATGATATTCAACAAAATTTCTCTCCATGGTAAGCAATCCCAAAGTAATGAAAGATACTTATTCAGCAATTACACGTCCTTTCATATGCAACATTTTCTTACTCTATCCGATATTATGTTATTAGATGCGGTGAAATCCCGCTATCCACGCTGTATTTCTCTGTGGATATTTTCTTAATCATTATTTCCCTACCTCGTTATTTGGTGTGTAAGGGCCTTTCATAGCGAGAATTCTAGACCCTCACTTAATAAACCTTCTCCGTTAATAAAATTTAGCATTTTAGATACTATCAAGGGCCATTAAAAGGGCTAATGAGAGCGATTTCAAAATATTGTTAAACAAAGGGAAGAAGATGTTTCCGTTGAGTTTATCTGCTTTATATCAACCGAGAATATCTAGGAGCTAATTAAACTCGTGTCTTCCAGCTAATAAATTAAAAACGGTCACACAGATCATCGCGTATTTTCCAGAAATACATAGACAGGTTTGGTGATTCAGATTCAATTCAAATAAAAACAAAATTTAATTCGAATGCCACCCTTAACATTAGATTATAGTTAACATCTTTTTTCAGGTAGAAATTTATGATTTAAAAAGTAAGGACGTCATTTTCTTCAAGTGTGTGTCAAACATAGTACGCATAATACAAATTTCCTCGAATATACTTTCGAAAGCTGGCAGTCACTCCTGGCAAAGCTTTTGAGAAACCAACTATTTTACCGTTAACTGAGAGAATCGTTATTTTGGGTCAACGGCGTTAGTAGATAGAAACATCTTACTTTGAAACAATGAATTGTTGCTGATGAACAACATACTAACTGTATAATGCGAACTAGTAGCTGACAAATACATAACAGAAGAAACAATTTTAAACTATACAGAGTTTAAAAATGACTTATAATTAAGATACGCATATTAAGTCTGTTGAGATTGTTGAATCCTTCATTCGAAGTGAAGTGAAGTGTTCATCCTTGTCGAAGTGAAGTGAAATGTTCTATCAGTCATGATTTAAAAGCAACGTGCTTTCCACCTATGTATGTCTTATCTGTGTAATGTGCTTCTGACGTGGCTCGTTAGACTGATTAAATGCAAAATTCTTTGAATTGGAGCTAAGTGTACGTGTTCTGTTCACACTACTGACAAAAAAGTAACTCCACTACAGTCCACTCTACAGTCCACTAGTGTAAAGTAACTCCAGGGATATTTAATGCTCATGCCCCGTTTGTCGCCGAATGCTACTATAGAACTCAACCTTCGCCAATGTTGGCGAACTAATGTCTGCACTTCGCCTTTTGGCTCTCTGGCGTGCGGATGTGTTTACAAGAGGGGCCAGTTCTGTAGGCGCTCCTCGTTTTAAATCTTTTACGTAATGTATATAGTTACTGATATAAATAAAGCTTGATGTAACCACTCTGCTAATCCTATTTTCTAATAGCAGAGCCCTTACAAGAATATTTTTTTAAAATTTCAGCCGTGTATTATTAGAATTAATTATTCTTTCACCATAAAACGGAGTTCACAGTTGTATCATTTAGATTATTTTAGGCGGTTATTTATATTTTTAACATTATATCTAAACGGATGAACTGTTTAAGGAGCACTTCAGAGTCTGATACTCATTTCTTTCATGTTTTTTTAAATATATTTTAATCAGATAAAAATATTTTTATTAGGGCATGGTCTCTCCCTTTCTAAAGCATATTGCATTTTTTGATATGATATTCCAAGAAGTTTTCATTTTGTGAAAGATACTCATTGAAATGCTAGTACTCGGGATTATTAAAAATTATAACGATGTTTTAAAATTTTAATTCCTGTGAATTAAACATCAAAGCAAATAAGTGTCTGAAGCTTTATTGTATCTTAGGAGAAATTTACAGCTCAAATATGCTTCTATTAACCTGTTTTAGATAAAAAAGTACTCGATTGTTAATTCATAAATATTTATAACGAAGGATTTCGTTATATTCCTTTTAGGTTACTAAATTAACGTTAAATCTTAGTTAAATTAATTAAATACCTCAATTTGCTAGTTTTCCTAATAGTCACTTGCTTACTTTAACTTGGTAAAAGTGTTTGAAAAATAGTACAGTTTAATTTTTTTGTTGGTCACCCCAAACTGTGGGAATCTCGCTGGTTATTTTTAAGCTTAAGCTATTTTTGTGTTCTGGGAACACTATTTACAATCGCCACATCTGGGAAAATAGCCCATTAAAATCAGTCCGTTTCTTTTGAAAAGGCCCTGTGGATCTTTAGAATTGGATTCCTTTTATGTATCGGCTAGGTTTCTAAAAAGAGCGGATATTTAGACTCCCGGCAGTACGCCTAAATTGCACTGTTATTGCTATTTAAAGCCGTTCATTAATTTAAATTTGCCGATCGACTGCCACCTTGTTAAACACCGACAGCCTTATCCATCTGTTAAAAAGCTTCCGGGCACTTGCTAGCCGTGGGAATCTGACCACGTGGGTAGGAGAAGACGCGTTCTAGTTCTCTCCTTCTCTCTTTCAAATAAAAATCGCGCCTCCTACGTCACTTGAAGGCTTGACCAATAGGGTGTTTGCACCTTTCGCGCTCTTTGCCGTTGGCGCTTGTCTTGTTCCGTTATTGGTGATAAATCGCTCTACCCTGTTCTACCGGCTATTCGTACGGTAGGAGCAAAAAAACTCCGCCGATACTGTAGGCTGTCTCTCAGCTACTTTTCCCTACGTTTGCGTGGCTTGGCGATTTTTCTAGTGTTCCGGTAACCCTTCTCCCCTGACTTCTCCTGCTTCCTCGGTGGAAAAAATTTAGAGTGAGACATATTTTCCTAAGAGAGAAGTTTGTCTTTAAATTGTATACGTTTAAGCACCACTTCAGTTCTTGGCCCTGGCCTCGACTGCATCGGGGGGCTATTTTTATCATACCATTTTGTTGTTTCAATTTAGACCTAAACGGTCATCCAACATAGAAGCTCCTGAAAACTTCGAGCTTCCTTTTTTTACTTTACGAATGTTTTGAATTGAAATCATCTTTTTCTCTGTATATATACTTATCCTGTATTCAAGAACCGGCTCAATGCTTCATGAAGAATAAATTTTTTTTAATCATTACAACAGACTAGCAACTTATTTTAGTCTGTTTTCCAACTTTCCTTGAACGACCATCAAGATGACGTTGCAGTGAAGATTCTTGAGGGTTCGACAACACTAGTTTTGTACTACGCTGTACAACTTGCTGCTGATAGTTTAAGAATCAATTCGCCCTGATAATTCTTCATTTTTGGTGCTGATGATCAACTTGCTGCTGATATTCAATCCAGAATTCCGGTGTTTTTTTTTAATGTCCTGCAGATGGTGTGCTTCTCCGGACTGACGCCGTTCTACAACACTTTTTTTTCAGGTTCTTGTAGCGAACTTTTGTTGATACTCTTTTTAACAGACTTTCATCATCACAGTGAACTCTGATTAATATTGCATCAATACACAGAACTCTGTATCTTCATTGTGTATATAGAAAAGTTTCATCAGTACAGAACTATTTAATTATTTAGTGTTCATAAGAGCATTTCCAGATATTCCACAAACTTCTTCAAGATAGATTGGTGCCACAAGACCAGTCACTGCTCATCTGGATGGTAACTAAATTTTCAATTTATTATGTTATATTTATGTGAATATTTTTTTTTGATATTTGATATTTTATGCTAGCACAAAATTTTTTTTCTTATATATATATATATATATATATATATATATATATATATATATATATATATATATATATATATATATATTGTTGTATCATATCATATATTGCAGTATTTAAGTGTGTAGTACCATAATTTTTTTCTGATTATTTTTAAATATTTTTCTCGTATCAATTGCTAAGTGTTATTTTGTTAGTTAATAATGGCTACTAAGACCAATTTTCAATGTAATGTTACTTCATATGATGGAGATCCTGATCTGCTTGAATTCTTTTCTGACCAGCTAAACGATATAAGAATCTTAAACAGGTGGTCAGATCAGCCAATTCTCACCTTATTAAAATCAAAACTTATTGGCAATGCCCTCAAGTTTTTCATTAGTTCAGCGGATGCTAAAAATTGCACGACGCTTGAGCAGATGAAACAAGTTTTCAGTGATTTTTTCCAACCAGCCAACACCCATTCATTACGTGTGGCTGTTAACAACATAAAACTAATGTCTGGTGAGACGGTTAAAAATTTAGCGCATCGCTTAGATAACCTAGTTAGAAAGGTGCATCCTTCAATAACCGAAAAAATTCAATTAGATTCTATAAAATTTAACCATTTAATCAATGCCCTACCTGCCAGCCATAAACTAAAGATTTTATAGAGTGGTCTGAACTCGTTTGATGAAGCCATTAAGAAAGCCCAGTTGTTACAGGACATTCAGATCCAGTCTGAAGTTCTCATTCCATCCACATCTTCTCAGCCATCATACTCTGAATTAATTGCTGAGGTTAATTCCTTAATATCACAAGTGGTTGAATTAAAAAATCCCACTTTGCTTGCTAATGACTCTAATAATAATACTAACGTTAACAATAGAAATTTTAGGTCAAATAGACCAGTCCCTCACAGACCACACTCTATAACTTTTAGAAATAATCCTTTGAGGAGGAATATGATATGTCATTTTTGTGGAAAAACAAACCACCTCATGAAAAATTGTTATCAATTTAAAAACATGCTGTCTGCAAGATCTGTTGAACAAAATTCTGTGAATAATGGTAGAGTCGTGTAAGACCCAATACTTATTTTAATCACAGAGGGAATCGCAATAACTTGAACCCTCGTGCAAATGCTTATGTACCTGCTAATGACCAAAATAATAAGTTAAACTAGGAGTGGAGTTTCTCAAAACTGAGATGAAAAATTCCATACCTAATAATGATAATGTCTACTCTCAGTACCTTTTTGAGGATGATTTCCCCCATGTCTTAAATATTGATGATAATAATTCTTTCTTTTCCTTGCTTTGGTGTACACACATTTAAATCGTAACAAATTAATTTCTTTGGTGGACTCAGGGTCCAGTCTATCACTTTTCGAGAAACTATTTTTCAATTAATTAAGTCTCAATGCAAGTATAGGTTAATTTCTCGAAAAGTAACTATTAAAACTCTAAATTCTGACTTAAGATACTCTGCTTGTGTTGAATTATCTTTAAAATTTTCCAGAAAGTCATTTAAACATACAATTTTCTTAACTGATTTATCTTCTTCTAAATTTAATATATTAATTGGCTATGACTTTCTTAATAAATTTAATGTAATTATGGACCACAACATTAATGCCTTAAAAATCAACGGGGAAGCTATCCCATTTATTCAAAATTCTTTTGACAATTCTTGTCACTTAAATTCTACAGTTACTGTCTCTCCTATTCTTAAAGCTCCTAATTATGTTGCCTGTAATAATGAAATTAATGACAATATTAGTGAACAACCTTCTAATTTTGTGTGGGATACTACACCTGAGTGCCTTGTCAACCAAGGAAATAATTTAACTTCTAGCAATTTTTCATATGATAATGATACAATTATTTCTAATGCCATGTGTTTTAATATACAGAATAACCATTTAAATCATGACAAAGTTTTTACATGTGATGCCAATGATAATTTAAGTGATATGTCATCTCGTGTTGTACTATTATGTGAGAAGGTAAAATTGGAAAGTAATTCTAGCAAGTATGTTAAAGTTAAAACTAATGCAAATTTTGATGAGTGTATGTTCATACCTGAGGATAAAAACCAATTGATTTGCCATCCATCGTTACATGTACTTGATCCTACTCAGGACTCTACCTTAAATCAATTCTACATATTTTTGGAAAATAAGCATGATATGCAAGTTCATTTGAATAAAGGTTCTGTGATAGGTCATGTTTTTCAGTTCTACTTAATCGACAAACCTAATGTTAACTCTGCTGATGAAACTGATTCTAATTTTGATTTTAATTCTTCCTTTGATAATACTGAGCACTTTGCTAATTTCATTACTGCCACTCCTGATATTTTGCAGAAGAGAAAGGAAATGCTTTCTTCATCTGATTTTCAACTTCAACACCTTACTAATGAACAAAAGCAACAATTTTTGCAAGTTTTATTGACTAATTATGCTGCCTTTTCTAAGGATCTGTCCACTTTGGGACATACTGACAGAGTTAAACCCCATATTTCGCTTAATCAAAATTTTCCCAATTAGGACTCTTCCTTTTCCTATTCCACAAACTTTACAGCAAACTGCTTTGGAACAACTCAATGAGATGCAGTGTGCTGGTATAATTGAGAGAGGTAATGGTGAATGGGCATGTCCTATGCTTATGGTTAAGAAGAAATCTGTTGATCCATCTGTCCCACCAACTTTTAGGCTTGCTTTAGATCTTCGGTTACTAAATTCTGTGATAAAATCATCCTTCTACCCCCTCCCCAAAATATCAACAATAATTTCCAACTTATCTAAATTTAAATACTTTTCCACCCTTGATTTCGGAAACGCCTATTGGCAAATAGATCTTCCTAAAGATCTCAAAAAAATTGTCGCTTTTACTACTCCTTTCGCTTCATATATTTCTAAACGTGTTCCTTTTGGTCTTAAGACAGCGGCAAGTACCTTTCAAAATTTAATTGATAATGTGCTGGAACAGGTAAACCTGCCAGGTCTTTTTGCTTACCAAGACGATCTTGTTATTGTTACTAATTCTTTTGAAGAGTCTATTTCAAAAATTTCTAAATTACTGCAGGTTATTTCAAAATTCAATCTCACTCTTTCTCCTCATAAGTGCTCATTCCACAATATCACTATTCATTTTCTAGGATTTAAAATTAAAGATAATACTATATTTCCCTATTGATAACAACATTACCAAAATCACTGCTTTTCCTGTTCCTAATTCAAAGCGACAGGTCGAAAGATTTTTAGGAGTGTGTGGTTTTTATCGCACATTAATTCCAAATTTTGCAGCTCTCACTCAACCATTAATCGACATTACTTCATCAACAGTAAAACTTGTTTGGTCTGCTTATCTTCAAGAATGTTTTAACAAACTTCAATCAATATTCTTTTCAAAACCTTTTGTAAAATTACCCATGTGGGATCAGGATTTCTATTTAAATACTGATGCTTCTAATGTTGCTATTTCTGGTATCTTAATGCAAAAATTTCATGATCAGCTGTTACCCATTTCATATTATAGCAAATCACTTAAATTTGGTCAGAGAAATTACTCTACATTAAAAAAAGAAATGTTTGCACTATATCAATCTTTTATAGCATTTAAATATTACTTGTATAATAGAAATTTCACTGTTTTAACTGATAGTAAACCTCTAATTAACTACAAGCATTCTTCGTCTCCTACTGATATAGTTACCAGATGGTTGCTCGAGATGAGTGAATATTCAATTACTTATCAGCATATTCCTGGAAAACTTAATGTGTTAGCTGATTATTTTTCTCGCCTTGACTTGTACTTGTGAACCTCCATCTCAAAATTTGTTAACTAATCCTAATATTGTTGATAGTAATGATGTTTTACCTATTACTTCTGTAAATGCAATTAGTACTGACCCTATACAAAATTCTCCAGCTTCTCCCACCATTAATGATCCTCCCCTTGAAATTTCCACTTTCACATTTTTGGCAGAACAGAGTAGGGATTCTAAATAAACCAAAATTATTAATTATCTAAAATCTAAATCAACCCCACTCTGCTAATTCCTCAAAATTTACTGATTTCTATATTCATGATGCTTCCAAATTATTATGCTGGGATAAATCCTAAATTAATACTAACTCGCATATTGTGGTTCTTCATTCTTTAAAAGTTAAGGTACTCAAAATTTGTCATGTGTCTCATTTTGGCATTGAGAAGACATATGATTTTGTAAAAGCTCGCTATTTTTGACAGGGTATGTATGTTGATATGGTGAATTTTGTAAAATCATGTCACCTTTGTTCTATTAATAAGCCTCACACCATCGTATCAACACCCTTTCAGGCTAATCCCATTCCCACTTTACCTAATGAGGCAATGTCTATGGACATTCTTGGTCCACTAAAAAATAACGCTTATGTTTTGACCATTATTGATCTTTTTTCGAGGCATTTAGAGCTTTTTCCTCTTGTC
This sequence comes from Dolomedes plantarius, assembly GCA_907164885.2. NCBI lineage: Eukaryota > Metazoa > Arthropoda > Arachnida > Araneae > Dolomedidae > Dolomedes > Dolomedes plantarius. Next base: position 150,206,000 of record OU015495.1, read on the forward strand.
AAAATTACAACGCAGGCAGTCACTGAGTGTCTTTTAGCTTATATTTGTAAATTTGGCAGACCTGCATTAATACTAACTGACCTGGGTACTCAATTCACTTCAGATATTTTTACTACATTTATTAAGACTATTGGTATCAAATTGAATCACACTACGGTGGGTAATCCAAAATCGAATGCTATTTGTGAAAGGACTAACTTTTCTACTAAATCAACTATTAATTTTTTGTTACAACAAAAGGTTCCTTTTAAACATGCTGTATTAATCCATCAGCATCTGTACAATGCTTCTCACCACTCTTCGACTGACTTTTCTCCCTTTTTATTACATTTTGGAAGAGAGATTGCACTTATATTTGATAATTTTCATTATAAAAAATCTGTGGTACAATTAGACAAACCTCAATTTCTCAACAATTTGTTTAAAAATATGTCTGATATACAAAATATAGTGTATAAAAATTTAATGGATAAATGCCTGATTCAAAATACTAAGCAACATCAACAGGCAAAATTACGTGAACTTTCTCCAGGTGATATTGTATATGTGAAATCTAAAGACAGATATAATAAGAAATTTTCTGGTCCTTTTGAAGTGGTTAAACGTCACTCTGTAGTAACTTATTCTATAAGGCTACTGTCTAATTCTCTCACTCCTATCAGTAAAATCCATATTGATCGTTTGCACTATGCTCCTGCAAGAAAACTTCATCTCAGGGATTCCCCTGATACCCCTTTAATGTTTGCCCAACCCCCTCCTACTCAGCAAAATAGATATTTCTTAAGATCTACAGTTTTACAGTGATTTTTTTGGTTGTGTGTTAGGAGAGCTCCCTAATATATCTCCTTTCTTGCCTTTCAATGCTGGCGTTGCTTAGGAAATTTTTTTTTCTCCCACTGTATTTTCTGTTTCCTTTAGTATATATTTATTTTACTTCATTATTCAAAATTTCCTAATCTTCTGTAAATCTACAATGATACTTTAAAAATTAGAATAATCATAAACTGTAATTTACTTAATTGAGTGCAAATTCAATTGATAAACTTTAAGATAATGAATTTCTTCATAAAATTGTTAACTTCAACTTGACTTTAATAAGGATATCTGGTTTGTTTCTCACCTGTCTGTCAAATGATGACATCTGTTGCAAAGCACGTGTACAATTCACTGCAAATAATCTACAACTTATGAATGTTCACCATTAATATAATTATTTAATGTATTTGTTTATTTCACTTATTACTTATCTTATCACTTACAAGTGTGATCTATTGCATACTTTACTTCAGTCGTTGATTTTTTTCTTATTACTATAAACATATTTATTTGGTTTCTATGTATACATATATATTTTTGGTTTGTAATGGTTTTCATATGGTATTGGTATGAGTAGGCATTGAGAGTAAACATTAATAGTAGGCATTGATACTAATCATTAATAGTAAATATTGACAGTGGGCATTGAAACAAGTAAATATTGAAAGTAAACATTGATAGTAAACATGGATATTAAACATTGGTAGTAAATATTGATAATAAGCATTGATACTAAATATTGATAGTAGGAATTTAAACTTTATCATTGACAGTTATTCATTGACAATTATTATATTAGTATTTTTTTATTATTTTCACTGTCACATTTTTTATTGTATTGTCACATAAATCGATTTTACTGTATATAATATTGACATTCATGGTTATGTGCTCAGGTGATATGTTATCTATAGATATATTATTTGATGTGAAATTTATTCATTCTATTTGATTGTTTGATGAATTTATATAATAGCAAAACATTTTTACCAACTACTTCTATATTCACAAACTTTAGTGTAACATTTAATCCTCTTAGGATTTTCATGCGTTAAACATTCCATCCAAACGCACAATTGAAATATGACCTTATTTACTTCATTTTTTTATGTTATTTTTCTTTGTATTACCTTATCTTGTCCATTTTGACAATTTGTATTATTACCAATTATGACTATCCTAGACTTCATGTTCACTACTACTTTTCTTTTTATATTTTTATTGTAGTTTGTTCCATAGCCCTAAATTTTTTTGGCAATTTAGTGAGATGTACTCTAGTTCTTTAAACCACTTTCATTTTCAATTTATTATTATTTTTTCATTTTCACTTTTCCCCTAGAGTAATATTACTACTTTGTTGTTTTCCTTTTTTTTTGTAAAATTAAATTTCGACACACAAGATAGGACGTCACCGACCTTCTTGGGACAGCCTCATGTACTTTCTTTTGGCTGAGGAAATGTATGTGATTCCAGCTCTGTTTTGTATGTTGGATGATCTTTTGATCAAATTTAATTTTATTTTTATCCATTCACTTGAAGTTAGGAATTTACTAAAGGCTAGGTGTCCTAGTCAATTCTTCCTTTTTGCACAGCTTTCAATGAGTGGAGTCTGTCTTGGTGTATACTTTTTCTTAGGCTTCAGGTGTCATAATCCTTCGCGGAAACATTACTGATCCTAAAGTAACTCATTTTGACTTTTTTTTTGTTTGTTATTCTTTTGTACCCAACTGCATGAAACTGACAGTTCGTGGTTACACTTTATGCATCCAATTAATTATTTTTTAACTCACACTTTTTGTAAAGCATGCATGTCCATAAACAAACTGTGTTTATGTTGTATTTAAGAGCCAATGGGCCTGAGTCAGAGCCAAATAGCCTGATAAATATTTTTGTTGAGTGACATTTTTCATTACTCTTTTATGGTGTGCTTTTATTATTGATTAAGTAGCTTGCAAAATTCGAGTTCCCATATCTCTGGTAGATTAAGTTGTAAAGTCCTCTTAGAATCATTCGGTTGTTTCGTGGGAACTCTTGTTAGCTCAAGTTACGAGAATTATATTTATGTTAAGTCACTCTGTGTGAAGCACTATGATGCATATGAAACACTATGATGCACATAAATCAATATAATGCATATAATAATATGATGCATATAATGTATTATAGTGATTTGTATTTTGAATATATGGTTTACAACAATTTTGAATTTTAAGTTTTCAAGAACCATGATTATAGGCAAGTGTCCCTTTGAGTACACATATAAATATCTCAAGATTGTATACATAATTTTTTTCATGTTACATTATTCTTTTGCTACCAAAATGAATTTTTTTTTCACTTATGCACGAATGTAAATAGATTTATTGTGAATTTAACTATCAAGAATTAGTGAAAGTATTCATCATTATATTATTGAATTGTACTACCATCATCTTTTGATGTAGGTAAATCAGGTATGATCCTATATTTTCCATTTATACTATGTGTTATGATACTTTATTTTTTTCATATGCACTGTGTTTGTTACCCACATCAAAGTGGAAGTTTGTCAAAATTTTTTCCATCCTTGGACAGGAGGGAGTGTCTATAACGAAGAATTTCGTTATATTCCTTTTAGGTTACTAAATTAACGTTAAATCTTAGTTAAATTAATTAAATACCTCAATTTGCTAGTTTTCCTAATAGTCATTTGCTTACTTTAACTTGGTAAATGTGTTTGAAAAATAGTACAGTTTAATTTTTTTGTTGGTCCCCCCAATGTGTGGGAATCTCGCTGGTTATCTTTAAGCTTAAGCTATTTTTGTGTTCTGGGAACACTATTTACAATCGCCACATCTGGGAAAATAGCACATTAAAATCAGTACGTTTCTTTTGAAAATGCCCTGTGGATCTTTAGCATTGGATTCCTTTTATGTATCGGCTAGGTTTCTAAAAAGAGCGGATATTTAGACTCCCGGCAGTACGCTTAAATTGCACTGTTATTGCTATTTAAAGCCGCCGTTAATTTAAAGCCGTTCATTAATTTAAATTTGCCGATCGACTGCCACCTTGTTAAACACCGACAGCCTTATCCATCTGTTAAAAAGCTTCCGGGCACTTGCTAGCCGTCGGAATCTGACCACGTGGATAGGAGAAGACGCGTTCTAGTTCTCTTCTTCTCTCTTCCAATTAAAAATTGCGCCTCCTACGTCACTTGAAGGCTTGACCTTGTTTGCACCTTTCGCGCTCTTCGCCGTTGGCGCTTGTTTTGTTCCGTTTTTGGCTATAAATCGCTCTACCCTGTTCTACCGGCTATTCGTACGGTAGGAGCAGAAAAACTCCGCCGATACTGTACGCTGTCTCTCAGCTACTTTTCCCTACGTTTGCGTGGCTTGGCGATTTTTCTAGTGTTCCGGTAACCGTTCTCCCCTGACTTCTCCTGCTTCCTCGGTGGAAAAAATTTAGAGTGAGCCATATTTTCCTAAGAGAGAAGTTTGTCTTTAAATTGTATACATTTAAGCACCACTTCAGTTCTTGGCCCTGGCCTCGACAGTATCGGGGGGCTATTTTTATCATACCATTTTGTTGTTTCACTTTAGACCTGAACGGTCATCCAACATAGAAGCTCCTGAAAACTTCGAGCTTCCTTTTTTTTTACTTTACGAATGTTTTCAACTTTCCTTGAACGACCATCAAGATGACGTTGCAGTGAAGATTCTTAAGGTTTCGACAACAGTAGTTTTGTACTACGCTGTACAACTTGCTGCTGATAGTTTAAGAATCTACTCGCCCTGAAAACTCTTCACTTTTGGTGCTGATGATCAACTTGCTGCTGATATTCAATCCAGAATTCCGGTGTTTTTTTTTTAATGTCCTGCAGATGGTGTGCTTCTCCGGACTGACGCCGTTCTACCACACTTTTTTTTTCAGGTTTCTTGTAGCGAACTTTTGTTGATACTCTTTTTAACAGACTTTCATCATCACAGTGAACTCTGATTAATATTGCATCAATACACAGAACTCTGTATCTTCATTGTGTATATAGAAAAGTTTCATCAGTACAGAACTATTTAATTATTTAGTGTTCATAAGAGCATTTCCAGATATTCCACAAACTTCTTCAAGATAATATTAAACATATTTGTACAGTAAATATCACTTTTTTTTCTCGTGTATGTTAAGTACTTTGTGCAATGAATAATAAAACATTCTTAAGAGTTTTATCATTGCGAACCTCTAAACTTTGAAAATTCCGTCGTGGAATATTCGTGCTTAGTAAAGTTTGATTCAGTAATGGTGGAGAGCATTAAGTTTGGTAGATTAAAGCTAAATTAGACATGGTAATTAGTTAACATAATCAGAACTTTTTCTCATGCTCAAGACCTGCCTTAGGATGATACTAGGAATTAAAAACCATGACACCGCTTCCACAGTTCTGAAGAACATCTATTTCTGGTAAATAAAGATTTTGTTAACAGCCCCTAATGCGACAAGCTTTTATTATTACGCGATCCTGAATTGACTTTACGAATGATTTATAGGGGTTATGGAACCGATCTCATTTTATACTCAGCTTATAATTATGATTATTTTTTATCACTTTGTGCTAAATCCAATATAAAAATTCGTCAAAAGACATACCATTAAATATACATGCCACTAGTTTAAAAATATTTGAAGAATATTTTTGACTGTCAACAAATTATTTATACCTGTAAATCTGAATAAAATGTATTTATAATATACTATAGTATGATTTAACAAACCTACGAACTTCTATTTCGATTAATGTCCACATATTCAGTTTCTAATAATATGTTTGTAATATGTCAGTTATTACTTCCATAACTGTTACAAACATAGAGATATAAAATTCGTAGGGCTCTTCTCTCATATAACTGATGCTTCGCGATTGCCGAAATAACGCATATACACGTAGCGAAAATAAGCAATCCAATTCAGAAACAGAGCATTTTATTGCAACTTCACAGAAATAATAAAACGCATTAAACTCCCGCATGTGTCTAACTACCTCTACACGAGCGAACGTATATGCAGTAAAACCTCGTTTATCCGGTCCTCGTTTATCAATATATCCGGATAATCCAGATCATATTTGCATATTTTTTTTTAATTTAATGTTCACATTAGGTAATAATTTTTAACTATGATAGCAAGAAAGTAACTATAAGTACGAAAAAGATTCGCTTTTTTAGTTTAATTCAATGTACAGTTCCTGCGTAGATTGTACAATGTATTATGATAATAAAATGCTTTTTGTTGAGTTTAAGAAAGCTTTACTAGATTGACTGAGGGCATTGACGTGTATTGACTCAGAAAAGTTATGTTTATATTTTTTAATGTCTTGAAACAATACCATGTAATTTTGTGACAAAAAATAGTTTTTTATCGTAATAAACGGTAAGTTTGTTTAGTTAAGAATTTTGTTTTGCTTATTACCCATATTACCCAGAATATCCAGATTTTCCACTGTCCGGATTGCCTATGGTCCCAGTTAGTCCGGATAAACGACGTTTTTACTGTATATAGTCAAAACAGAATAAGGTGACATCAGTGTCACACATCGCTTTAATTCAGTTCATCGGGCTAACTTTTTCCAACAATAACGGTTACACGAACACACTTCGCATTTGTTAATCATTCTTATAAATATTCAACAATTTATCTCACTAGAAAATAAAGTAGTTATTCACAGGATAATGACAAATATTGTAACTTATCGTAACAATATATTCTAAGGTTATAATAATGTACACTTAAAATTTTAATAATATCACATAATATTGTAAGTAATTTACTTTTATATTGCTCCCTTTATTAATAACTAGCAAAAAATCTAATAATTATCTATTAAAGAAAGAGTAAAGATTAAATTAAAAAGATTTTCGAAGCATTTTTCTTAACTGTCTAATTAAATTTATATTATAGCACTTAATAATAGTTTACTCTACAGATCAGCATATTTTTTAATAAGAGAGAAAAAAAATTGTAACGCTTGCATTCAACATTCATTAAAATAATATTAAAAATTCATTTAAGAGAGAATTAACATTATGAAATAAACTACCTGAGAAAATTGACTTACTACAAATTTAATATTTTTATGTTAGTTTAAGTAATGAGTTTTATATTTACTTCAATAATCTGAGATTGAGTTCTATAAAGGAAGTGATGCACATGGACATTATTATAGATTAGATCCCCCCTTCAATCTCAGTATACAATTTTTGACAAAAAAAAAGTCCCACCAACAAGGGGTAATACAAATTGAACACAAATTAGTATGCATACAGGATTCACCGGAAAATGCAAAATTTTAAAATTTTGCGGCCAATGAATGAACATGTGACGCTGCAGCGCATCTTAAGTGAACAACTGGTAGGATATTAGAGAAAAAAATTCGATTCCAGGTCATAAATTCTTTGTGAATTTCATTCCATGTACTCAGGTACACAGTAACTATGTTTCGCATACAGGCGCGCGAACAATAAGCGCAGATGTCATCATATGAGACAGGCCGTGAAGTCGGACTGAAAGAAGCCGGTTGGTATAATCGTCGAATCGCTCGACATTTGGATAGGAGTGATGCCACTATTAGAACTTGTTGGCAGGGAGGGTTGAACCATTGCCGGACACACCGTCACGAAGCGGTCGTCCTAGAGAAATGGCAGAATGTGAGGACCGAACAATCGTTAGAGGGGCACTCACAGCCCCAGATTCATTATTATCATCGGTGGTGCTAGCAACTGGTGGTTCAGTGACTGTAAGGACCATTAATAGGCGGCTCAGAGAAAGGAAGGTGAGCTCACGGCGCACCTTGCGCCGACTACCATTGACCTCTGTACACCAACAAGCCCGTTTGCAGTGGTGTCGGGCATATTCGACCTGTAATGTCACTGACTAGAGTAGAATTGTCTTCAATGATGAGTCCCGCTTCGAATTGAGTCCCAATGACCAACGAATACATGTCTGGAGACGACCTGGACAGGATGGATCAACCTCACAGTGGAATATCAACTTGACTGTCTTCTGTCATAAGGGCCGACAACCAGGAGTAATGGTCTGGGTTGCCATTTCATTTCATAGCAGGACCCCTTTGGTTGTCATCCGCGGCACCCTTACAGCACAGCGGTATGTAGACGATCCCGGTGTGTGTCCCTTCATATCACGCCATCTTGGGCTTGCATTTCAGCACGATAATGACCGCCCACACACGGCGAGAGTTTCTACTGCTTGTCTTCATGCTTGCTCAACGCTACCTTGGCTAGCAATGTCACCGGAGCTCTCCCCCATTGATCACGTTTGGAGCATTATGGGTAGGGCCCTCCAACCAGCTCGGAATTTTGACGATCTAACGCACCAATTGGGCAGAATTTGGAACGATATCCTGCAGGAGGCCATCCGCCACCTCTATTAATCAATGCCAAGCCCAATAACTGCTTGCATAAGGGCCACATGTGGACCAACGCATTATTAACTTTTTCACTTTGTGAAGATCTTTCTATTGAATAAATCATCCGATTTTTCTCAAATTTAAATCATTTGTTTTTCTGTGTATGTACATCACATCTACCAATTTTTGTCCCATTCGGATAACTCCTTTTTGGTGCGTCTTTTTTTTTTTAGTGCAGTATTAATTACAAGTCAAATATACAATGACTTTACTGGATTTTATAAGACTAATTAAGATACTGTAAGAAATTTAATATCAATCTGGTCAGTTGTCACAATTCCAACTTTGAAATTAACAGATACAATTGCACATAGATAGAGATATAGACTAATAGGTATTTGCCCCTAAACATATGGGTTGCGACAGAATGGACTTACACATTTCATAGGGTAATAAAGAACAAGCAAAACAATTTACGGAAAAAAAATTCTATATTCCAAAAGCACTAACAATCTAGTTTTTTCACTAGGTTTTGAAAATAACTTCACACAGGTGGCGCCCGTTTTTTTTCGATGCATTGTGTAAATTTTCCCATCACTCCTTTGGACATCTCTGGCAGAATGGCGGCAACTTAATCATAATTTTTAAAGAATGCCTCGATAACGAAACCGTGATGTTCACCGGACCAATTCATGGTGTCTACTGACAACTGCAAAATCCTCCCTATTTCTTCCTCCCGCACATTCTACTGCCATAACTCCCTTACCAGTGGCCTTCAGAAATTTGGGATGCCCATTTTACCGCACCCTGTAGGATATAAAAATATGAACTTACACACGAAAAAAAAAACCTTGCAAAATGCTGTCATGAAAGGCAAATGTATATTCTGGTAGAAATATGCAATTTTTCTCGGATCAAAGTTGTATTAACCTTTGAAAAAGCCTAAAGTTCCAACAAATTTAAGAAACGTCTATCTTTACATTCTCAATCTAATTTTTTGCTTCCCAAGTTGATAAAGATCATATTTTATAAATGCATTCCAATCACGAAAGTCTTTTCAGGTATAGTGTTTAATTTTATAAATGAAAGAAATATGCTAGTATTTTGGATAGCCAAAAAAAAAAACTGAACTAAAAAGAAAATAAGGAGAGATATCCCTCTTTAGCTAATAAAATACCCCCTTAATGAAGTAAACACGTCATTAAGAAAGTTTTCAGAAGCTTCGTTAAGAAAGTTTTTTAGTACGAATTTCCAGTAAAATACGCATTAGATTATTCAAATAAGAGCAACTAAATGAGCTATTTGGACATCTTCTTAAACCTCATGAGCACATACAAGTTTTCGGAATAGTAACAAAAAATGTTAAAACATTTTTACTAATTTTACATATTTTTACCATGATCTTTGCTATTTAATCTTTGCATAATGCTTAGTTTTAAATGCACGTATCGTGGTCGTGAAATCGTGTTAATAAGAAGAAAAGATAATTATAGCCAGAAGAACAATTGTATTTTATTTTCAGAAATAGAAATACATTTGTTTCAGAAGCCTCACATACACTTACTTTCGTTTCTTTTGTGTAAAACCACATGTTATTTGCCGGGAAAGAACCCAGTTTTACAAATGACGCGTTATTGTAATACTTAATTATAATTTAGTTGCATACGCGTGTAAATTGCTTTCCGTCCCATAAATCGTGTAAATTGCTTCCATCATTTCTGTTCGTAACAGATAAAATAGTGTGTTTCTTTTGTTTTCAATTGTACTTTTTTTTTCAGATTTGTTTCTTATAGCAACACAGAACTTTACGCAAATCGTTACGCATTTTTTTAACGGGGCACAAAAAGAAGAAAACCTGATATAAGAATCCTTTACGTATAGCACCCGGAACGATGAAAGATGGACTGGCACGAGTATAGATAATAAACTGAAACAAAATCTTCAGGTATTTTTTTAGTAATCGCATTTGATAATTTAAGGCTGCTGTGTACTAACAGTACTGAATTCACTCACCTCACTGTTAAACTATGGAGATAATGTATCTACTATTTACCGCTATATAAATAATAATAATGCAGTAAAATGGCATTTTGAGATAGCCTGAACTTTTCTGCACCTTGCAACAGGATTCTTTTTTTATAAATTTTGTCCACCAAGCGAATTTAAGTGTGTTTTAAACACACTATGCCGGATTATTCTTTTCCTCCAATAATTTGGAATTTAAAGTATTATTTGCATTAAAAAAAAAAATACCCCGAGGTGTCAATTTTTTTTCTGAAACCTCGGGGGAAAAAGGGGTAATTACCTCGGGGGAAAAAATTACGGGTACATGAAAAAAAATCTTCCAATCCAAGTCGGCAATCCTTGGACACATTCTCTCATAGATTAACACTGGTGTGAGCGAATCCAATAGGGCAAACACACAGCAGACTTAAGAATGGATAGGAGTTGTGTAGGATGTAATCTAGCAATCTCCATCAGACTTTGTTATTTTTCGGTAAAGGGCAAAGACTTATGTATAAAGGACTTATGTATAAAAAAAACATAAATTTTAAATTACCAATAGAAACATTCTCACATTCTTTTCCACCAAGAATTTGGATTTTAAAGTATTATTTACATTTTGAAAAAACAAAAAATACCCCGAGGTGTCAATTTTTTTCCATTACGGGTACATATAAAATTCTTCAATCCAAGTCGGCAATCCTTGGACACATTTTCTCCATAGGTTAACACTCCGGGTTTTTACACAACAGACTTAAGAATGGATAGGAGTTGTGTAGGACCAAATCGAGTAATCTCCATCAAACCTTGTTATTTTTCGGGAAAAGGACAACGAATGTATCTTATGTTTAAAGAACTTATGCATGAAAAGACATAAATGTGAAATTTCCAATAGAAAAATTCTCATATTATTAACTAGTATCTACTAAACTAATTGTCTGAAATGCACGGACGATATACTATTTTCTAAGTTAGCCGAAACCACTGGCTCCCTGGTAATTTATACACATTCAAAATTCAGGTTTCTAGGGGATGTTTAAGAAGCATCTATTATACATGCGAAACTCCGCACAAACGAGACTCTCAAAATCTATTATGCGTCACTGAGGCCTATCTAGGAAAGTAATTCCTTTCTTAGTTATTTGAAACGTTTGTTAACAGAAGTGACCTAATCTGGTTGATGTATTATCGCTAATTATGTACTCAATTCTAAAAGAGCATAGAAAGAACACGCTGGGATATTGTGATTCACGTCTTTAATTATTATTCACGACTAGTTGAAAAGCCTTTCATAAGATGTGTTCTAAGAAGTTTTACGAGGACAATTTGAAATCTTTTTGTTTCCTGTAAAATGAATATTTATTACGTCCTACGTGTAGTTATAATAGATATGTCGAAAATTATAATTTTTTTTCAAGTCTGATACACACACATATACACTTCTTTAGTAGAAATATAGTTTGTTATTAATAATACCATTGCTAAAAAAAGAAAGAGTTTCTGAAAACGCAGCCTAATTGTAATACTATATTTTAATGGAATTTATATTAAAGTATTGCAATTTGTAGAAACATATATATTTACATGTAGTCATATAGTCTGTAAGGTTGGAAATTATATATTTTCAAATCTCACACACACATACACTTGCTTAGTAGAAATATAGTTAGTTATTAATGGTAACCTTGATAAAAAACAGAAAGAGTTTATAAAAACATGGTCTAATCGTAATACTTGATTTTAAAGTAATTTAAATAAAAGTATTACTATTTATACAAACATATATATTTTCATGTATTTATATAGTTTGTAAAGTAATTTTTAAACTACTTATTTAAAAACATATCTACAACCTCTGACAATAAAATTCGGTGAATGAAGTCAGAACGGCCGATCTGGCAAGACTGGCGAAACAAAACGGTGCATCTGCGTAGCGGTAGGTGTTGACCATCTGCCCCCACCGTTGTTCAGTTGAACGTCGTTTGTGTTCCGTGTAAGACTTGTTTTACAAAATGCTTGTTTAGTCTGTTTGTTCCGTACGACAAATCGTTACCCCAAATTAAGGGATAAGAAAAACGTGTTGTCGTCTTGTGCCACATGGCTGACGATCACAAGCAGGCACGTTTAGAGGCTTCAGAGGATTTTGTCGAAACGGCGGATGCGACACCAAATTTCTTGAACTGCATTGTCACTGAGGATGAGTCCTGGTGTCTCAGGTACGACCCTGAAATGAAACGGTAAAGCATGGAATGGCGTTCTCCTGCATCACCTCGTCGGAAAAGGTTCAGAGCAGAAAAATCACACATCAAAACGATGGTCAACACCTTTTTTGATAGTCAAGGCATTATCCACAAGGAATTTCTACCTGAGGGAACGACGATGAATGCTGAAGAGTGCATTGAAATTTTAACCCGTTTCATGAAACGTCTACGCAGGGTACTACCGCAGTACGCACAACAAGGTTCATGGTTTTTGTTCACGACAATGCCCGCTCTCACACAGCCAATATCGTCAAACAGTTCCTGGCAAAAAAGGGGGTGGTGCAAATTGAACATTCACCATACTCGCCAGATCTCAATCCTCCAGACTTCTTTCTATTCCCACAACTCAAACTCGCTTTGAAAGAAAAGAGATTTGATGATATTCCTGACATCCAACGAAACGTGACGAGGCTTTTGAACTCCATCCCAAAAGAAGACTTCTTGCAAAGTTTCCAGAACATGTATAGCAGATGTCAGCGGTGCATAGTTATGGGAGGTGACTATTTAGAAGGACAGTAAGGTAACTTTCGTTAATATTTCATCTACGTTAATGTTACAGGACTATTCACCGAACTTTATTGTCAGACCTTATATTACAGTGTTGTGAAGGATCCACAATTTGGACATTTTGAACTCCTTCCAACGTCATAGCCATTTTGTTTTTTTGTAATTGGAAACGGCCCTACAATATCCAGCGAGATGAATTCACCGGGAATTGAAGGCAACGGGACTCTTCCTAGTGGGACCGGAGAGTGGACTCCTTTGAATGAACGGCATATTTCGCAGGATGCTACATAATTTTGAGTGTCAGCGTATGCGCCTATCCAAAAATAATGTTTTGACAGGATGTCATAAGTTTTTCTGGACTCCCTGATGCGTGATGTACGACAATTTAAGTGCCTCAGCCTGAAGTGAGCGGGTAATGACGATTCGATTTGGGATGTTACATTCCCTCGAGGAATAGGTGTGTTGGGCACGAAACATTAATAAATTTGCGTGCGGGTCAATGTAATAATTGTGTAAATTCTTGGAGATCGTGGGATCCCGCATTATTAAAGCTTTGCGTATTGTCCCTAATGTAGTATCTTTTAGTTGTTCTTGCAGAATTTTTTCTGTCGCAACGGCCGCTTGGAATGACGTGAGCGTATTGATCCGCGGGTCTTTTGGCGCTTCATCGTCATCGGGACCCGCTATCAGAGGATCTCTCTAGATGTAATCCGCGAGCAGGTTTTCACTACCTCGGACATGTCTGAATTCGAAGTTAAACTCGGCCAGTTTCAACAACCACCTTGAAATCATATTAACTGGGTTAGTGAGACTAAGATGGTATTCTAAACGTTTGTGGTCAGAGAGTATAAAAAATTTTGATCCGTAAAGGAAATTTTTGAAATGTTTAACGCCGTAGTAGATCGCCATTAACTCCGATTTTATTGCTGCGTATTTCTGTTCGACGGAGTTCAGAATTTTACTGTAGTAATGTATGTGCTGTAGTGTATTTTCTCCTTTCTACATAAGGACGGCGGAGATACTTGTTTTGGACTCGTCTGTATGTTGATAAAATGGCTGATTAAAATCCGGTTGTAAAATGAAGGGTTTTTCAAAGAACCGTCGTTGGATGCTTTTGAAAGCTTCGTCGCACTCTGCGTTCCATTTAAATCTTACCGCTTTCTGAGTTAATTTATTTAATGTTGCGTGACAGCACGCCTAGAAAAGGGGGGAGAGTGATTGTTGTGAAGGATCCACTATTTGGACATTTTGAACTCCTTCCAACGTCATAGCCATTTTGTTTTTCCAACACGATTACGGGGCATAAAACGGCCATATTGGAAAAAGGGGGAACTGCATCAACGGAAGGGGGAACTGCATCAACGAAAGGGGGAACTGCATCAACGGATGTTTTTCCAAGAAACATCGCACCCCCTGAATTCCTCAGGACATGAGAAAGAAATTCCAGGAAATTCAACGGACATCCAATTTTCTTGGAAATAAGAGTACCACGTGGGTCAACCGTGGGGATGTCGGAGCATCCTGCCCTCGAATAAAAAACTCGAAGAGGCAATAAATTTACGTGAATAACTGACCTGGGGAGGAGACATAATCCAAATGGGAGGAAAAATGAACCCCGAGTGTGGGAGAAAAACGAGGTTCGGAGGCAGAGGGTCAGAGAAAGATTTGAGGGAGCGAGCTGAGAAGAAAGCCTGGGAAGAAAAGAAGCTCCCGAAAATGGGCGAGATGTCCGTGTTCAACCGCCAGCGCCGATTCTGCTGCCTCCTCCAATGACGGGCCCCATAATTTCAAGACCGATACCTAAAGCCTCCTCCGGTAGAAGTGCCTCAACGACTCCATGCCTTGCCCTTCTGTTTCAGCAAAGGTGCCCAGGTTGGTCATTTCTTCCCCTTCAAATAGTGCTGGTGTTTCTTTTTAGAAATTTTGGAAAATAGAACTTTATTTCTCTCGACCCGTAATGGTTCTGCGGCAGGAAGCGGATAAAGTATGCCCTAATTCTGTTAAAATATGTCTATCCAAGATCTTAAATATAATATGTAAAACTGACCTTTTCTTGTAAAATATTGTATAATAAATGTTGTTATTTTTATTTATAACCGCATAGTTCCCTTTGGAGTTTACCTCCCTAATTTTACACAACACAAAGGGGTATCTCTGGTACCCCTCATAACATACAGTAATAGGTTGAATTTCTCTCATTATCGTTTTTCCCCTTCATTTCTACTTACTATATGTGACTTGAACTAATTAAAATTCTTGATTCATCAAATAACTATACGTAGTTCAACTATGCATTCGGATTGTACTCTTATTATAATACATATATATATATATATATATAAGTCCATACAATTTCTTATACAAATTATATTGCACATTTCATCAATGGAATAATTTCAGAGTTTATTAAATTCATGTATACCGAGTTATCAATTTTGTAGTACAAAGCGCATCATAGGATGAGTACATTTAGAACTTGGTATTCTAGATATCTCTCGGTAGATATATATGCAGTTATAAGTATTTTGGATTGTTTTGGAGTATTTTTCATAATGCTTATATTACACGGTTTCTAAAAACACTGTATGCTTGTAATACTCGAATTTAAAGGTATTTTATTAAAGTATTGTACTTTATACAAACGCATATATTTATTTGTAGGCACTTACTTTGTAACATACCTATAATACTTATATCAAAAGATATCTATTAGTGTAATAGCCTAAGTTTCTGTCATTATCATTTTTCTACTTCATTGCTACTTATGATGTGCAACTTGAACTAATTAATATTCTCGCTTCACTAAGTAACTACAAGTAGTTGAACTGTTCATTCAGGTCAATTATAATCTTATTATATTTGACCATAGGTGTATGTGTTTACATACACCTATGCAAATTCTTATATAAGTTAGAAAACTCATTTTATCAATGGAATAAGAGTTTATTAAATTAATATATAGAGAGTTATTAATTTCGTCGTGTAAAGAGAATAGTATGAGGTATGCATTTAGTACTTAATATTACAGATGTCTCTCGATAGATTTATCTATATATATAAAACAGTTCCGTAACTGACTGACTGACATAAAACACACAGAACAAACCGCTGGACCTAAAGGGCTGAAATTTTGCATGGCGATTCTTAATATAGTGTAGGGGTGCACTAAGAAATATTTTTGAAAAATTCTTCTTAGATATTTTAAAATTAAATTTTTAAGCTGTTTCGTGACTTTTTTGAGTTTGCATTTAAAATAACAATTCGAGGGTTATAAAGTTTATATCACAAGAAAGACCATAAAAATTCCTTTAAAATGATTTTTTTTCGAATCTTTACCTCTATTTTCTGATTTTGGGGAAATTTTTAAAGATTAATTTTTAGAATTTAATTTATTAAATGCTGGTCACGTGGTTTCTTTTCTTATCGTGATACTTTAAATTAATTTTACGTCACGTGCATAACACTGAAAAAAATCGACAAAAAATATTGAAATACGGTAAAATATAAAATTTAACCACTAGACTAATTGAGATGGAAGTTTTTTAAGAATTTAATTGAATCGCTGAGTGGAATAACAGTACTAGTCAAAAATCAACCATTTTTAGATACATTCAAAAAATAATGCTAAATACGCAGAACTACATGTTGTGATGAAGAACAGTACAATTTAAAGACCTCTTCTCGTTATAGCAGCTGGGCATGGTGTTGAATGAGTGGAAGAACAGTATCTTTCCGGGAATAGTACTGTTTATCCTCTCACTTACAAGCCGGCCTCTAGATGGCACTAGTAGCCCAGCAATTACAATATTGAAAACTAAACGAGAAACTTAAACATTGTTTGTTTGCTGATGTTTATTGCACCATTTTCACAGTTCGTTATGATTTCTTCTGTGAATGGGATACGTTATACCGTTTTTGTGTTAATTTAAGTGGTGTTAGTAAATTTTGATTGTTTGGAAGTTTAAAATTATGAACAATGGGTGATTTAAGCAGTGATTCTTCCAGAGACAGTGAGACATCTGTTCCAAAGAAGAAGGGCAAGAAACGCAAAGCTAATCCTAACTTATGGAAGAAACAACATGTGAAGAGAGCCCGTCTTGAAGGTGCTGCTCACGTCAACATAAAAGGTAAACAAGCTGCGGCCAAAGTAACAGGGCCAGATTGTTTTTGTAAGCATCTCTGCATTAAAAAAAAATTCTGATGAAGAAAAAAGTATTATTATTACTAGATTGTATAATGGACAATAGAAAAATGAAAACGACACATTTCTAAGCGGGTTAATAGAGAGTAAACCTGTGAAAAGACGACGACGAAGATCGGAAGAAAACATGAAACCTAGAGCAAGAAATTTTTCTTATTTTGCAATGAAAGGGAGTTCCCATGTTTCGGTTGGCGAACAAGCATTTATGAGCTTGCATGCTGTTTCTCATGTTCATGTTCAACGTTTAACTATCATCCTTTTATCTGGAAAATCTCCGAACGATGCTCGTGGGAAACACAATAATAGACCTCGGGTCTTAAGGTGACAATGGACCACGAAAAACTTTTTTTTTTATTTACTAACCAATTGCTATGAAATGTTGTATACTTATACAGTGTTGTTTAGAAATGAAAATTATAAATGTAAATAAAAATCAGAATGTAATTGATTAATATATTAATTAAAATCAGTTTGTTAATGACTCTATTTTAAAATGCTCCATGCGCATCCATTTTTGTCTCAGATATCTAATTTTCTTTCTTAAGCTAGCTTTATAGCGTTACAATAAAAGTTAGTAGCAATATTTGATTTCCAGTCATATTTATAAAAACTAGAAAAGAAATCGATAAAAATAGGTCATTTTATGCAAAATTTGATCAAAAAAATGTTTTTGGTAGTAAAAATTTATGGTGTTTTAAAATAGTATAATGAATTAATTACTAAGTTTTGTTCTAACATATATAAATAATCATTTCATGAAATTTTATGAAAATTCAAGAAAAATGATGACGCGTGGAACATTTTGAACTTACCGAAACGACATCAAAACTTGTTTTGAGAAAATAGCATTTATAGTTTTAATTTAAAACATTTCCATTGTTTACGTTTGAAAAAATACTTATAACTCGGTTCATAATGATCGAATCAACGTAGTTTTTTTTAAAATTTAAAGCTGGTGAGTTGCAGAATCATTTTCTGAAAGAGAAAAAAATCGCTTTGGGGACATATTTTTGTCAATCTGAAGGTCCATTGTCGCCTTAAAGATGAGTATGTAGTAAAAATCAAAGAACACATTGAGTCCTTTCCAACGAAAACTTGCCACTACTCGTCTAAAACCGTGAAATACTTGCTAAGTGTTTTGAATGTTAAGACTATGTATAACTTGTTTGTCGAAAAACATCCTCATTTAAATAACACTATTACTTATGAGTATTATTTGAAGGATTTTAATGAAAATTATGATTTAAAATTTGGAAGGCCTCAAGTGGACGTTTGGTCAGAATGTGAGCATTTAGGAGCAAGAATTAAGGACAAGAATCTAAATGATACTGCAAAAAGGGTCGCTGCTGCTCAGCTAATTGTTCATAAAAGACGCGCTAATAAGTTTTATAACAAGCTACGGCAAGTTGAAATCCTTTGTGAGGTAAAACCAAATGTGTCTGCTCTATGCTTTGACTTCATGCAGAATTTACCTTTTCCTCAACTTCCTGTTCAAGAAGTCTTTTACTACAGACAACTGTGGGTCAATGTTTTTGAAATCCATAATCTGAAGGAAAATTCTGGACACTGTTATGTATATCACAAAGGACAAGCTTACAAAAGCCCTAATGAGGTGTGTACCTTCCTGAATGACTATATTGAAACTAAAATACCTGATTCCATCCAAGAACTGTACCTATTTTCAGATGCATGCCCAGAACAAAACCGAAATCACACATTTGTCAGATTTTTAATGGCTTTGCAGGCGAGTAAAGGGTTCAAGATTATATACCATTATTTCCCTGTTCGAGGACATTCCTACCTACCACGTGACAGGGATTTTGGAACCATTAAAAGGAACATAAGGAAACATGATAGAGTGTATCTCCCTCAGTAATATGAAGACATGATCACTACAAGTAGAAAAAATAAACCTTTTACACTGAAAACGGTAACGCATGAAGATATAGTAAACTTTAAGGATTGGTGGCCTACTGTTTACAAGAAAAGAAGTCAATCAATAAATAAGGATGTTAAGGAAAAATTTAATGTATCTGAGTATAGAATGTTTGTATATGACAGTACCATGCCAGGTTACATTAAAACATACGATTTCATTGATGGATTAAACTCTAAAACATTCAAGATGGTCAAAAACAAAGCTAACCAAACTTTACCGGAAAACCGAGCCTACACAGAACCTGTTGCAATAAACAAAGCAAAAAAATCAAGACATCGTCAAGTTGATTAAATATGTGCCTAACGAGCATTAACATTCTACACTGGAATATCTGCTTGGAAAACCACCGAGCAAGAAGATGACTGATTTTGTAACATTTCATGATTATTAAATTTTTCAAGTTTTTTCACATGTTTGGGTATTCTGATTTTGATTTGCTTACTAAATACTTTTTGACAGCTTTGTATATTATCAACAATATTTAAAATATATTCATAAATATTGTTTCTATATTGTAGTTTTATTTCTAAAAGTCCTAAGTTAATTAAGCAGAATTGAGTGTGTTACGATAGTTTACTGTGATCGCCAGAGGGAGCTCTTTTATGAGACCTCGTTTTTGTCCTGGTTACGTGTTTTATGAGTTACGTGTTTTATGAGTTAGTTTTTCTAACAATATTTGTAATAAATGTGGTTGTCGCTTACTGAGCTCTCGTAACTTCTTTTCTGTGGAGTTTTTATTTAAATCTAGTGATGGTCATCGTGAACATTTTTGGTGTCAGGAATGTGGGGTATTTGGATTTTAGTATTTTGAGTTACGAGTGAGTTTCGAGGTAGGCTTCGTGTGAGATAAATGGTGAGTTTCTTTAAGTTGGTGAGTTGTAATTTTTGTGATATTGAGTTTCGTATTTTTACTGTTGGTGCTAAAATTAGTTTTTTTGAGAGTTGTTGTGTTAAAATGGATATCCAATCGCTAAAAAAAGACGAGTTGAAACTTGTAGCGGAGGAATTAGGTTTAGATATTCCAACTGGCGCAAAAGTAATTACTTTGAAAAAATTAATAGAGAATTCTGAGATTTTTAAATGTGATGCCGAGTTCGTGAAAAATGTGATGGCAAATATAATGGAGGAGAAGAAAGAACTTAAATTAGATAAGGAAATCAAATTGCAGTTGGAGACAATAAAACTCTCACAATTAGAAAAGCAATTAGAGTTAGCTGACCGTAGAAAGGAATTGCCACAAGTTCAGCATTCTGAGTCAGATTCTACAAACCGGAGTACAGAAAGTTTAATCAAAAGTGTAAAAACTTTAACAATTCCAGTGCCGACTAAAGCAGAGTTATTCAACCTATTTTTTCAATCAATTGCAAAAGCTTTTAGAACAAAAAATGTACCGGAAGATTTAAAAGCAGAAATTCTATTAAATATTTTAGGGGAAAGGGTTACAAATTTAATGATATATCTTAATGATATATCTAGACGATATTAATAACTATAATAAACTTAAATTCTTAATTTTAAAGGTATTCCAACCGACTCCCCAAGAGTGCTTCAATCTTTTTCGTGATGTGCAAAAATCGCCAAAAGAAAATTTTGCGCAATATGCGTCAAGGTTAAGTGCTAATTTTGAATATTATTGCCAACTGCGTGAAGTGAAAGATTTTAATTCATTGTGTGAGCTTGTGGTTTCTGATAAGCTTTTTTCTGAACTAGACCGTGAATTAAAGACCCATATTGCAGTTAAATAAGGTGAAAAAATTTTTAGACCCCAAACATTGGGGCGAGAATGCGATATTTATTTGTTATCAAAAGGGTAAACAGAAACCAGAATCTTTTTTCGTCAAATCATGATTTTCAGGTGCTGAAAATAAAAGAGGAGAAACAAATTATGTGAACAAATATCGTAACAATAGTTCTAGAAAATTTTCAAATGTGTATGTATCTGGGGTGAAAATCTCAAAGTGTATTTTATGTAAATCATATGAAACTCATAAGTTATTTCCTTGACCCAGTTTTAAAATGTTATCTGTTTATGAGCGAGTAGAAATTTTAAAAAATCATAACTTATGTTATAAATGTTTCTCTCCTGATTGTAGTGCAAAAAAATGTAGGCCAAAAAATTGTTTTTGTGGGAAACCTCATAATCAAATGATACATTTTCCTAGAGAGCGTAATGGAAACAGAACTCCTCCTAAGACAGATGAGGCTGTTCCCACTCAGTGTAATGCTTTTGTGTCAAACTTTAAAATGTTCACAGTACTATTACTCACGTGTAGTGTATATGCAAGTAATTCCAACGATAAGTCAAAATTTAATAAATTAATTAGAGTTTTTCGTGATAATGGTTCAGAAAGGAGTTGGTGCACGAGATCTTTAGCTGATTGCATGAAGTTAAAACCAATCAGGAAAGAAAAATTACCAGTTTTTTTCCTTTGGCTCAGCAAGTCCGAAAGAGAAAAGTTAAGACGTTGCTGACATTAATTTAACAAGTAGGTATGATTCTAATAAGTTTATTAGTATCGAAATATTAATCGCAGACTCTATTACAGCTGCCCCAATTTCGGTCCCAAATTTAGATGTGCAGTGTATCATGAATTCGCGGGGATTGGTTTTAGCTGACTGTTGCGAAAATAACATAAACATCGAGCTTCTAATCGGTGCAGATGTGTTTTGGCAAGTGGTTGATAGTTCCGGATTTGAGAAAATAGATGAAACTATTACTTACATACCGACGTTTTTCGGCTTTGCGTTACAAGGAACTCAACAAGATAACAGATCTGCCTTTAAGAGTACACTGTCAACAAATTTCTGCGGAACTGCAGCAGATGTTCAAGTGTTGTGGGATGTCGAAGCTCAATATGAAAGGAACTTAAAATTCGTGAACGGGAGATATGAAAAAGATTTTATTGCGGAAAATTACTTGTGATGAATTAGGAGATAATTATTTTTTAGCTAAAAAGCGTTTTGATGAGTTGCATAAGGGTTTTTCAAAAAATGAATGGGTTGCTAAAGAGTATAAAGAAATAATAAATGATCAGGAAATAAAAGGGGTTATTGAGGAATGTAAAAGAGATAAATGTGATTATTTCATGTCTCACCGAGCATTTGTCAGGGAAGAAAAGGAAACAACAAAGGTACGAACAGTCTTTAACTGCAGTTCAAAATCTAACGGAAATCTTTCTTTAAATGATTGTCTGGAAACTGGCCCGAACTTAAACCCTAATATGCTTGATGTGATTTTAAATTTTCGTAAATTCAAAATAGCATTTAACGCTGACGTTGAGAAGGCATTTTTAATGATTAGTATTTCAGAAAGAGATAGAAAATTCTTAAAATTTCATTTTATTCAGATAACCCTAGTGAGGAGTGTAAAATTATGAGAATGAAAAGACTTCCTTTTGGGTGTAAAACATCCCCTTTCATTTTAAGTCCTACGATAAAGAATCACATTAAACAACTTGAGGAAAATAAATCTAAGTCAGTTGAGATGCTAAATTCTGCGCACTATGTCGACGATTTATATTTTGGAGCAACTTCTTTTCGTAACTTCTTTTCTGTGGAGTTTTTATTTAAATCTTGTGATGGTCATCGTGAACAGAGTGGAAAATAAGTACAAGTCCAGTGATAATTATTGTATTATTTAAATTTTTTGACAAATGTTAAAAAAACAATTGGCCACATAAGAGCTTTCTTGTGAGCCAGGGTAACAATTTAAAAAATATTCCATGTCAACTGTATTATGTTATTCTAATATCAATTGTATTTGTTAAATTTCAAAACTAAAGTTATTTTTGCAAATATCTCAAAATGAGGTTTTTGGAATGGTACTGTCTTTCCAATCACCGATTCAATTCAAAATAGTATGTTTTATGGATATTAAACATACAAATTAATTGCATACGTTGTCCGTTGTATTTAATTTGAATATTTTCTTCTACATTATTTTGTCTATAAAAATATGCGCTACGATTTTTTTATAAATATATTTTTGTTTTTGCCATTAATTGAATACATTGACTGTTGTATTTAATTTCAATGTACTACGTAGCGAAGCACGGGTATTCAGCTAGTATGCAAATATATGTATTTTGCATTACAGGTATTGTTTCATAATGTTATAGAGAATAGCTCACTTCTACCCAAACTTGGGTCTATATAGTTTGAAGTGGCACTCTAAATGAATTTGATACAATCACAGTTTATACATGAAACAATGTTTATTGAATTCGTTGCACATATAGAATTTGCTTTTGCAGCAATAAGCATACGTACTACTTGTACGGAATATATATTAACATTCAGTAGAAATGTACTTTGCAAATACTCACAAACCAGCAGAGAGTCAAACCAGCAGTACTGCCACGTAAACTTTGGGCCTGCTAAGCACAAGCGCCGGTTAACACCTGGAACTGCTTTCCTCGTAGCTCCCTTAACTCGCTTATCTATCGACTTTTACAACCTTTTCAAACCTCTGTATTAATCAAGCTGCTTGGTATTTATACCAAGCGCGTATGCCGAAATTAGCATATCTCAAGCAGCTTCTTTAATTCATTCACTCAAAAAATCAATTCTTGTGAATCGAATCTTATGTATACCTTACAATGTATAACTATATTTCTTTTACTTATCAAATTTAAATTTATCAAATATATACAGCAAATTCCATATAATCTATATCTAGTTACATCATGATCTGCTTTCACTGTGATTCGTCAGGATGTAAATTAAGCATAATAGGGATGAGCATTGGTAATCAACTGGAAAACAGTTACTTACTGTTGATTTGGAGCGTTCTCATTAAATGTTATGACACAGAACGTTATCAGTAGACAGTTATTACGGACTGAATTTCTCTGCGAGGGTATCTACAAGCACGCAAATCAACTTAGACAAAGACTGTTAGGGAAAGGACAACATGTTTTCTGACATTTCAAATTAGCTCTTAATCAGATTCTTCATTTGTAACTTTTTCATGGTGATGAAATGCGCTTTCACAGAATTACTTAATTTATGAATATTGTCATATGTAAGATTGTAATTGTCAATAAGGATAAAATTTAGGTTAGAATAGTTAAGTAATCTGAGCTTAGAAAAATAGGCAACGTTGAAATTTCACTACTATAATCAATTACGAAATTAATAAGGCACTAGAATAACGTATTTTAGATTGTTTTGTAAAGTGTTGAGTTATTTATGAAGTTGTAAAGTTAATTTTTACTACATTATTATTAAGTTAAATAAAATTGTATTTCGAAACATTCTTCTTAACTTTTCTGGAAATCTTCATGCAGATTGTTTTTTAAACATTTCTATTGCTTAAGAAGTACTTATATGTTTCTAGAAATTTACAACCACATACAGTCTAGTAATTTCTAAATTTTCTTAACCTAAATTCTTAGCTTGTTCATTTGCTTTCAGATTTAAGTCTGCTGTCAGGAAAATAATCCTTCCTTTATCGAAAACAACATCCTGTAGAAAATTGCTTTAGTTTGGGTAACTATGAACCACAGATCAAAAGATTTAAGACTTTTTCCCCCCATTAATTTGATTAATTGCGATAAATAGGACTTTAATCTTTAAACTCCACCCAATCAAACATTCAAAGAATTTCTTCAATGATAAATCACAGAGATTGCTGAATATTTAATAAAATGGCTATTTTTGTAGTAGGCAGAATAAAGTCTCGGTCTTTTATTGAAAGGTTTGACCCTAACATAAGAATTACTTTTACGTGAATCACATTCATTACATTTTGAACAGCTGAAAGTCATAAGAGCGCCGCGATAACGGTCCACATGTTGAGCTCTTTACCGCTCCCTAAAATGACTAGTTGTGAGGAAATAATAAGGGTGGGGCTACAAAAGAGAAATAGGAGGGTGCATGATTATTAGAGGTCATTTGTTGCTACAGACCGAACAATCGATAGAGTATAAAAAGATTATCCCTTTCTGCTGTATTAAATTTTAGTGTGTACGCGAGCAGTTTTTCCGAACAAATCATATATATATACACTGCTGGCCACTGTAAATGCAACACCCTGAAGGAAACATGCAACTAACATGAAATTTACAACATGCATTAGCGGAGGTGAGATATGCAAATGATTAGAATTTCAGCGCAGACGCTCATCACGCGCGCCTGTGGCGCCACTTCAAAGCGGTATTTAAGGCTTGGAGATTTCGACGATTTCAAGTTCGGCAATTGTGTTTTTCTTGTGGTTTTTTCAAAAAAACGATCAATTATGCCTCGTCGAAAACAGCGAACGTCTTTTGATCAAGTATCCGAGTTCGACAGAGGAAGGATAGTGGCCTACCGAGATTGTGGATTATCTTTCAGGGAAATCGGTAGACGTGTTGGACGAAACCAAACAACTGTACTGCGAATATGTGATCGTTGGATGCAGGAGGGTACGACGGACCGGCGCGTTCGATCGCATCCACCTCAGCGCACCACTTCACGCGATGACAGGCAAATTGTGCGCATGGCAGTGACGGATCGCTCAGTCACATCACGAACCATAGCACCGCACATGCAGTCTGTAACGCATCATCCAATGTCTGTGCGTACCATTCGACGCCGTTTACAGCAGAGTGGTCTGTCCGCAAGACGTCCATTGCTTTGTCTACCCTTGACGCAGAACCACAGACGTCTCCGCCGCCAGTGGTGCAATGACAGAAGGATGTGGACGGCAGAATGGAATGAAATTGTCTTTACTGACGAGTCACGCTTCTGTCTGCAACACCACGATGGTCGCATTCGAGTCTGGAGACACCGTGAAGAGAGGATGCTGAAGAGCTGCGTTATGCACCGCCACACTGGTCCTGCACCGGGTATTATGGTATGGGGTGGTATTGGATATCACTCTCGCACACCTCTAGTACGCATTGCCGGTACTTTAAACAGCCAGCGCTACATCTCCGAGGTGTTGGAGCCAGTTGTCCTTCCTTACCTTCAGGGCTTGCCCACAGCCATATTTCAACAGGATAATGCGCGACCACACGCGGCACGCATTGTCCAACGGTTCTTCGTCAATCGCCAGATTGAATTGCTTCCCTGGCCGCCTCGCTCTCCGGATCTTTCGCCGATAGAAAACATGTGGTCCATGGTTGCTCTACGATTGACCCAGATTCCATCCCCAGCTGCCACAGCAGATCAACTTTGGCAACGTGTGGAAGCTGATTGGTCTGCTGTACCCCAAGAACTCATCCAACGTCTCTTTGAATCAATGCCGAGGCGTGTGGCAGCGGTGATCTCCAACAATGGCGGCTAATCTGGCTGCTGATTTTGGCAGGAACCACACTTCACAGAAGTCTATAAATTTAATCATTTGATACTTGGTCAACATGTTATCTACAAAATAAATTTTGTTGTGATATCTCTTGTCTTTCTTGGTGTTGCAATTTGGGTGGCCAGCAGTGTATATATATATATATATACATACATATATGTTGGTTGAAGAGAGAAGATATAAAAATATGTATGAATTTTTTTAAATATTTCCTTTTTTACAGTGAGAAATTTTGAATTATGTTAATTTAGAAAATACAAAAATGTTAACATACGAAAACGTATCAACTTCTAGGATTTATAATCAATTGACACTTAACTTTTATTAATAAACCAAATAAGACAATTCTCTTACTGTGCCACTCTAACAAATATGGAAACAGTTTTCTTTTCTGAGAATTTTCCTTTCTGTATTCATCTCCCTTAAGATAATTTATTTCATAAGTTTGGTAACCCTCTTTAAAAAATTTTCATTACTTTCGAGTAAGCAAAATGTAATTTTAACTCTTGATTACATAAAAACATGGTACTGTGAGAG
Source organism: Dolomedes plantarius (assembly GCA_907164885.2). Taxonomy (NCBI): domain Eukaryota; kingdom Metazoa; phylum Arthropoda; class Arachnida; order Araneae; family Dolomedidae; genus Dolomedes; species Dolomedes plantarius. The sequence goes on from OU015495.1 coordinate 150,232,943, forward strand.
AATATAAAACCTAACATGTAGGTTAAATCTGAAACCAAACTGTTAAAACTAATAGACTCCACTCTACATAGTTTTTTATTCTCCATATTAATGCATTTGTATTTTCAGAATATTTTATGATGCCTAAGGATAATATATAATTTTACTCCCGATCTTACACGTATTTATTCACTTACATAAATCAGAATAGAAAATCATTTCAATGTTAGTGAATCAGGCAATCTCATGTAATAAAGAAGTAGAAGATATTTTCTTGCTTTCGAATGGAAGAGTTTATACCAAAATATTGTCCATGTAATACCTCAAATTGAAAAATGTATAGAGATTTAATTAATAATTAAAATTAAATATACAGCAATAAAAAGCATATCTCTTTCATTATGGTATGTTTTATTCATAATATAATTGTCAGTTTAATACAGCAAAAGAAATAAATTTATAAGAAAATAATGCATGAAAATCTGTTATCTGATATTTATACTTTTGAGAAAGACGATGTTCAACAGAAATTACTTGATGTTAAAATTTTTTGATTCAAAGTTAAAAGAACAATTTGTTATTGAAATAGCCTATTTTTGGTTGTTTGTTTTTTTGCAGATAAGTATGTATGTTTTTAAACGTTAATTGTTGATACGTGGATGTAAGCATTTTATATGTTTATTGTTTACTCTCCTTAAATAATACATTTAGTGATAAAAGGGAGAATTTTTTTGGGATTCTTCTAAGAATTTAATAGCTTGCAGTGAAGTACCTTAAGATGAAATATTTACTAACACATTATTATATGTATTTACGTTTATTTTCGAAATACACTTAACTGATATGCGCATTATGTTATATGATGTTAGAATTGCAGGTCTTTGGCATACGTCTTTTTACAATTTAAAAATGTACTAAAGTTTTAGATATATATTGTCATTAATACCTGTCTTTATGTAATATATATATATATATATATATATGGGTGTCGGTCGGAGTAGGTGTAATGTGATAAATAAAGTTAAAAGATTAATTTTAATACTTGTATTATTATCCAAGATTAACATTGACTGATGTATTGATTTACTATGTTAAAATTATGTGATTATATTTTTGAAACAGGTTGCGTGAGTATTCCATCAAAAAGAAAATTAGACAGCAGAAATATCAAGGATCACTCCTACTTACAAACATTTTACTTGAGTTCAATGAGTTTGTCTGAGTAACAGCACACAGGTAGCAATTATAATGACGTGCGAACTCTGAAGTAACATGTGTAGTTGAAAAAGCGATATAGAGAAGCTAATATTTCAAAAGTAAAGTATGATTTATGATGTTATGTTGAATAATATGTTAATGCTAATTCGGTGTGAACACAATTTCAGAGTGATTGAGAATTACCGTATAAAAATATTAGAATTATGATGTTAAGTGCTTGTATAGTAATAAAGTTCAATAAAAATTAGAATATTGATAATTTAATCATTAAATAAAATAAAGAACCAACCAGAAAACTATTTCAAAAGCTTACATCTATTAATGATCGAAATGATAAGACATGATGTAACAGGAAAATGAATTTGAATGAAGGACTTTGATATTTCTATCACATATTTGATATATTTTGTGGTTACTTTAGGACTTTTTGTAAGAAAACTTTATGACTTAGAAATGCATTTTTTAGGACTTCAAAAGTTATGACGTATGTATGACGAAATAAAGGTGCTGATTAGATTGTTGCATTTTTAGACAAGTGTTACCTGGTATATAATTATATGTATGTGCTTTTCTACGTTTATAAGTTATATAATCTTTGTGATTTTTATAGCCTTCATATCTTGTATTATCACTTTTCAACTAGAGGGAGTTTGTCATGTTTTTGATGTGTTAAATTTTATTTAATTTTTTGTTCATTCTTTATTGTTCTTTTTTATTTATTGCTTAACATTTTTAAAAGCACATGTCCTATACCTTTTCACAATTAATTGAATTCACTTTAGAAAATTTGAGTTATAAATGAAACCAAGGGTCATGTATTATTGTCCAGAACTTTCTTTGGAAGATGGACCGGATATTGTTATGCCATATTCCTCATTATGATAATTTATGCTTTTATATAAACCATATCTTACAGATTACACTCATGCAGATGACTCCGATAAATATCGTGTAGGAAACAACATTGACATTTGTCGCATGTAAGAGGCCACGATGTGCAGAGTTATCTGATTTTGAGATCGTCGGGTATCACAGAAATGGCCGATCCTTAAGGGACATATCTAGCGAACTGAATTACCCTATTTTGGCAGTGGCCTATGTGATTCAGAAGTGGAAGGTTAGAGGTAATTGTCGGAATGGACTCTGAGTTGGCAGACCTACGAAACTGCGAGACAGAGAACGACGGGAAATTCGAACACAGAAATTCGAAAGAACCGCACCTAACTGATGACCCACATACTCCAGGAATATCAACAGGCATCAGGGAGGGAGTGTTGTTTCGATGATTACCATCCGTAAGGAAGCACATCTGCTTGATTTTCATGGTCGTGCTACCGCCCATAAGCCTTTGATCAAAATGTCCAACCGTGTTGCTCGGTTAATGTGGTGCAAAGCACGTGGAGCCGCAAAGTGGACCGTAGATCAGTGGCAACGGGTTCTCTGGAGTGAAGAATCAAGGTTATCTATCTACCGTTCGGATGGCAGGGTCTGGGTCTGGCGTCTGCTTGGAAAACACATCCTGCCAGAATGCATTGCGCCCACAGTAAAGATCGACGGAGGCGGAGTTATTGTCTGGGACAGTTTCTACTGGTATAGATCCTTGGTCCCAATTCATGGTATGCTAAACGCCGACGCCTACTGCACTATTTTGGATGACAGTGTGCTTCCTACGTTGTGGTAGTTTTACGGGTTGCTTCGAGTAAAACGCCAGCTTTCATGTTGCGAGGTCCACTATGGATTGGTATGGTGACAATGGGGTTACCCGAATGGAGTGGCCTGTCCAGAGCCCAGACCTAAACCCTATAGAAAAACTCTGGGTAGAGTTGGATCGCCGAATCAAGGGGTACAGCAACCGTCCAAAATCGGGGAAGGAACATGTCTTCTCCATGCCGAATGGAAGAAAATACCACTAGCCGTCATACAAGGAGTTGTGGAAAGCATGCCCGGGAGGGTTAAAGTTGTAATTTCTTCTCGTGGAGGCTCTACAAACTATTGAATATGAGTATTTTTTTTTCAATCAGAGATGTCCGAATACTTACTGGTAGGTAGTGTATTATATGTGTATGTATGTATGTATGTATATATACATATATACTATTGAGTAATAGTGCCTCCTACAATAAATCATAATCCAAATTTGGAGATTCATCTGAAAACTATATGGTAATATGTTTTAATCTAAATTTAAAACTTAATTCGGAATCTTCATACATAAAGATATATTTTTTCCCAAAGCTGTGATACATAAAGATATAATTCTATCCTATCAGATTTGTTTTCCCTTTACAATGATGTGCTTTCTCTGTCTGTGATCTTTTATACATTACTTTGCACTGCTCATTTTAGATGGAATCGAAAGATCCTGATTTGAAAGTAATGCAATCAGAATTTAAATTTCCACTGCCATTTGATACTGTCTTCTGCAAGACGGTAAACACAACATTGTAATCATTTACTCGGTTTTTGGACCTATTCTAAAACAAACTCAAATAGGAAGTGATCTTATTCCAGATCTGGTTGAGTGTAAAAGCAACCAAAAGGCTAAAATTAATCCAGTCACGCATGCAAATATTTATATTTCGAAATCCTGCAAAGGAATTTGAATTCTTTCAGTGATTTCAGCGATTTAATAGGAAGTAATTTTTAACATTCTTGAGTACGAAGTGATGTGGGCGTTTTTAGAAAATAACTGTTTCTGTATTTTTTTAGAACTTTAAGATTTTAATAATTAAATTGTTCGAGGTTTGCATTTTAACAAGCAACTTTACAATATAATTCCCTAAAAATTTATTTATATGAAGCAAATTATTTATCTGATTTGGATTCTGTAACCTTTTATTGTTTTTAACAATGGGAAATATAAGAATAAAATAATCGTATCTATTGTACGACTTTTTTGTAAAAGAGAAAGAAAACATTTACAAACTAATAAAATAAAAATACATCATGAAACGTTTTATTATTAACATATATGATTATTTGAATTTTGATTTAAGTTATTATTTTTATAGAATATTTTAATATTTTTTTGGTAAAATTTAAATAATTGTAAAGTTGAATGTAATTTCACCATGATTTCGAGGTGACAGGCCCTGCTCTGTCTATTCTGTTTGAAATATAATTTTCGTTCACATTTATAAAAACAACAACAAAAAATGCTGTGAATATGGGACAAAAAATCATAAACTCATTTTAGCATGTACTAAATTTTATGTACTAAATTTTATGAAAATGTACTAAATTTTATGAAAATTTTGGTTTGGTTTGGTTTGGAGTGCTACGGCCAACTTTTGCTACCCGAGGGCTAATTAGACCGGGACCTACTTCTTAAAGATGATTCCGAAAGGCTACAAACGTCCATGCCAAGAGTGGGATTCGATCCCACAGACTCCGATACCGAATGCCAGCGCCCTAGCCATTTGGCCATGAAACTAAAGAATAGCCTCATTATAATAAATTAAACAGGTAGAGTTAAGCCAAACCAAAGCTTAAGTTATGAAAAGAGGCGTTTTAAATACTATTATAGGAAAGAAAATATTTTTTTATTAAAAATAAACTACTTCCTGAATAATATACTCGTATATTTAATAATTTTCATGCTTACAAAATTTCCGTGTTACCGTTAAAGCATAAAATCTTCATTTACATCGTTTATTCACTTTTTTTCAAAAATTTGGTACTTGTACTTAATCGAAAATATAAATATATAAAATTTTCCCCCATAATTTTATTTTTAATACATTTATTGCACTAAAATGTATTAATTATAAGCGATAATTCAACAATTATTCCAGTGCTACATCTTCTGATGTTTTTCTGAGTTAAGTCTTTGATAATAAATAATTAATTTAAAGCCTTAGAATTATTAAAACTATGCTTAATAACTGTAGTGTAATCACATTTATTAATTGTACTATACATTCTGAAACAGATTTTATATATTTATTTTGCTCCAAAAATATTTAGAAATGTCTGCACTAATCTGAATACGATTGAAATATCTTAATGTTAGTATATTACCTGTTTATTTTATGAACTACTTGGTATTATAATTGTTATTTAAATTTTCATTTTTAAAGTAAATTTTATATATATGCATAAAATTTTGGCAAATTAAAGTATTTGTTTTGACAAATTGGTGAAAATGAGAAGCATCTATAATTTCTACATTTAAGGGTCGTATAACACCTTGAATGAAAATATTTCCATATTGTATTTAATAAGGAAAGTTTACTAACTAAAATTTTTTTAAAGCAATAAGCACATTTTTTTAAAATGGCTTAACTCTACCAGTTTACTTTATTATAATGAGACTATTTTTTTAGTTTCATTTATTTTTCAACAATGCTGTTTATGTAATAATGTCATATAATAATATGTCATATAATAGTATATCATCTAATTAGTTAAATAATCTACTACCTTGTTTATAAATTAACTTTTATTTATTTTTGATGTAATATGAAATATTTTAGATAATTTTGCGCAAAAATGTAAAACAATGAATATAATGTAATAATATAACCTTCAACTATTTATTTTTAAATGCATAGGAGAGTAAGATGTCAATGGACAAGTAAATATTTTTGAAAATGTATTTTACTGATCTTCAGAGACTGAAGGTGACTGCCTACGTTGAAAATGCCATTTTTTTACTATTTTGATCGATTTCATTTTTTGCAAGAATCTTGTAAATCAATCTTTTCTCTTTTCAAAACAGTTTTCATTTTCATTCTACGTCTATTAGAAGCAGAGTTATAGCTATTTTAAAAAACATCGTCTAATACAAAATTTAAGTGACAAACAACTTTAAATGCGTCCATTTTTTGACCATTTTGGTGCATTTTATTTTTTGCAAGAACTTTTGTAACTCAATCCTTTCTCTTTTCAAAACCGTTTAGATTTTCATTCTACAACAATTAGAAGCAGAGTTATAGCTATTTTAAAAGTCATCGTCTAATAGAAAATTGAAGTGGCAAACAAATTTAAAGGCGTTTTTCTCAGAATTATGTATTTTAGCACAAATCTCTACCGTTATCAAGCTATTTCACATAATAATGCGTATAATTTGATAAATTTTTCAGGAAATGTTTTAGATGCTATTGTGAATGAAATTACGTACAATAATTAATGTATAATAAATAGTTGTTTGTTTGGGGCTATTTTTATAAGGAAAGGAATGACGAATTGGGGAAAATTTTCATATTGGAACATAAAATTGTCTGTATTATTTTTGCATTTTAAAATTTCTCTTAGATTGTAAGGTCATTTTGAAGATAACTGTTATATGTATCATGTGTAAGAAGGAAATTAAAATAGTAGCATTAGAATTTTGTTCACAGTGATATGCGTTTTAGCTAAATTTCATTTAAAATTACTTCAAATTGACCAATTTATAAAAAAGTATGATAGTTACAGGAAAGTTTTTTTTTTATCTTTTATTTTTAAATGCTGTTTTACCATAAGAGACCAAAAAATCCTTAAAAAAACAATTTTTTTTAAAAATTGGCTCCGAACGTAGGCAGTCACCTGAAAATGAGGTAAACACTTTCAGTTTTTTCTTTACATTTTGGGTAAACTGAGTTGTTGCGAGGCGATTCACGACAGTCGCTCACCCTGCATACGTATTGCGTTAAGCTGAAGTGAAGTGATAGCTAGGAGTTAATAATCAAACTTCGAGTTCGAGCTCGCGCTGTTCTCAACTGTTTGATATATAATCGACTGGCTTTAAGAAATCGATCTCTCTCTCTCGATCTCTCACTCACTATGATGTTGTTTGAGTGATTTGTAAATTCTGCAGGTGTTTTGTATATTCGCTAACGTTGTTTTTCAATAAATGCTGGGTTTGATTTTTTTAAAAACTGTTTTACGGCTCTTGGTTTTACTACGTACGGTGACAACTTTCAGTTGAACTGATTCCAGAATTTGTGCATGTTGGGATGGTGGTTTCTATACATCTCAACCAGACCCCCCCCCCCCATCAGTACAACATTTTACAATATATGTAAATTAATCACGTGTATAGAACGCTTCCTTCTATTTAAAAAGGTCAACAAATATTTTTTTTTTCTGTTTTATGCTCATCCATTTGATATGTACGGTATATCTGTCGTTCACATTTAAAGGCACGTACACAATATATTTCAATGGCATTCAGATTTTCGCTTGTGATCTAGGGTGTGATAGCTTCATTCATCAATCGTGTACAACATATCTATATTAAACCCATGTCCCTAAGCCAGAATCATATTAATTTAAAATTCTCGAATATGCTACTAACACTCATTTATTATATATCTCTTAAGCATTTTGATGGGGCATAATAAATATAGCAAAGGTAAGAACACTTGCATACCACCATACGCAATAGGGAAAGATAACAGTAGGAGACAAACGCAATTTGAGAGTAGATTAAATTGGAGCCGTAGAGGGCAAACACATGAAATTTGATTAATAAAATTAATTCAGGTTGTAGGTTTAACATATAATATGACTAGTACTCGGAATTTACTTTTGAATAGTCTTTCTTCACATCAAACCATTCCTGAAATTTCTTTGTTCACTGCAATCCAGCTGTATGGTAGAAATACTAAATTGATACCGCTATATGTAATACATAAAAGCTTTAAAAATTCTAGTAATATTTGGTACCATCTAACTTTTGCATTTTCATACATTACAATATAGATTATTTCACATTATAACCCGTATTAACCTCTAAATAATTTCCCTACCAATGCTCAGTGTATGCTATGTCTCGAATATGAGACACTTGTATTTCTGCTAATTTATAAATGCCCAGAATGAAGGTCTCTAGGAAATGCTCTAAGAAGCATGTATTATACATGCAAAATTCTACACAAACGAGACTCACAATCTATTATACGAGTGAGGCCGCTGACGGAAACTAATTTCTCTCTTAGTCATTTGAAACGTTTGTAAACAGAAGTGACTGAATGGAGTTGATGTATTAGCGCTAATTATGTACTCGATTGTAGCAGTAGACGGATAGAGCATGCGCCGATATTTAGGTTCATGTCTTCAAGCCTCATTCCCGAGAATTTGAAAAGCTTTTCATTACAAATATACTTCAAAGTTTATTGAAATTAGAACAATCAATTTTACTCTTTCTATGTAATTGCACTCACTTTCTGTAGTTGTATATACGTCCATTTATTATGCCAAATATATGAAAATTGCTGTCAACAAAGAACAAAATATTTAGGAAAATATTACTTGAATGTTTCATTACCTTAAAGGTTCATTACAAGACAGAATGTATTCCCTAAACATTTATTAAATAAATATTTACCTAGATATAAAGGAAAATTATTTCCAACAAACAACTCAGAAAGCAATTTTTTTATTAATTATGTCTAATTATTTATGTCTCTACCATTTACAGCGTTTAGTTTTATATACACGTGGATCATTCGTAGAAAACTATTTATTATATGGCGCAATAAACTGTTTTATATAAACTGTTTATTATATTGCGCAGGCAGAATGTTTTTCTAATTGATTATCAGAACTTAGCTTATTTTAAGATATGATATTTTGTGGTTTGGTGCACACATGTAGCATTACTTGTGGAGATGTAATGTGATTTTCTAAAAATGAAATTATTATCATCAACCGTCACTTATTTTGAAATCTAGCATACTTAAAAATTTCTATGTTTATTTAAAAATTTATGTTAGAAGTCTAAAAATAATGGCAACAATTAGGAAATTAACTACCTTTAAAACCCTGAAAATGAACAATTTTCAGCTGATACACAAAAAAAACATAGGACAAAATACAGCAAACATTTATCATTAATCTAATCTTTTAGTTATGTAATTATATACATTTACAATACACATTTATTGAATGTTATCCATACTAAATATTCAACCTATCTTCCCTTTTTTGGCATCGGGGATTATATCCTTTAATCTAATATTTTCAGTTCACTAATCACCTAGTGATTGGCCAATTTTCTCTTTTCATAGACACTATAATATCATTATACGCAGAAGTATATGTAAGTATTTTAATAAAATTTCTTTTCCACAGGTCTGTACTGTCCATCCGGCGTCCTCGGGCCTTTCAAAAATGAAAATGTCACCGAACTTGGGGAAATTAACCCTCGGCTGCGTATACAGGTATTGCTACGTAGAGACCGGTCGACAGTTTGATAAAGGCGTATAAGCACTAGCTTGGGTCGCTGTAATTTATGAATACTTACTAATGTATAATTCCTAAAATATCAAATCTATAATATATAAGTCAATAAAAGCATTTCTCATGATAGAAATTAGCATCAGCAATTTCTTGAAGCAGCATTTCGAAAGTAGTCACTGGAAGATTAATTGAAAAGTTCATTATCTTTTGTAAGGCAGGATGTTTATCCCCAAACATTTATTAAATACAGCGTATTTTTACCTGGATATAAAAGAAAATTATAACCAGCAAACTGTACTCTGAGCAAATTGTTATTTTGTTACTTTTCTAATTAATAATTTATCTGTCTTCTCCATTTGGAACCCGTTTTTTTTAAATATAAACGTGGATCATTCCTAGAAAACTGTTTATTATATTGCGCAGGCAGAATGTGTTCGGTGACTTTTCTAATTAATTATTTATCTCTCTTCCCCATTAGCAGCTTTTTGAATGTTGATAGAATGCATTTTCCTGAAAATAATTAATTATGCAATGTGGGTCTTCGAAAAATTCAAAGATAATAGCAATCAGTAAATGTGAATGTTTAAATTAACCGTTTATCTGAGAAGAAGGATATCGTTACATAATATCGATTCGTATATAAAGGCATTTATGCTAGAATTCAGAAAATGAAATTAATTATAAAAATAAATGTTAAAAAAAAACCTTAAAACTTTTTACTTAAACATTTAAATACATTTTAATGACATAAAAGTTTGAAAAGGACATTATATGTATGGCAGGGAAGGTTAATTAATGTATGTGTACTGTAGAAAATATTAAACTATAATGCGCTGCATGTATTTTGTTCACTTTCCATTGTTCAATTTGCATATTTATTTCAGTTACTGGCTTCAGGGGACTGGGACGTCAAATACCTTCAAAACATTGATTTTTCAATTTTTGGCTTAAAAAACAGAGCAGATTCTGCAGATTACAAATATATATTATTTATGTACCTTTTGACTCTCTAACAGCGATTATTAGCAGATTAAAAATCTAAACAAACAATTTAAATCACATTTAAAGTGACATACTGACCGACAATTCTGCAGCGCGTACAAGGTTGCGCATTTTTCATTTTTATTTCTTTTAACTCCATGTTCATTTCAACTCCCTGGTTTACTGTGAGATTATTTTTCTCCCGTTATACCAAGCTGTGTGAATTTTCCCTTTCCGTTCTTATCAGTTAGAGGAAGCCGAAAGTTGTTTACAATTTTACACGTGTGGCGCGATTTTGTCATCATCTTATTTTGTTTCGGCTTATTTTATTTGAGTTATATTTTGTTTAAAAGTTATTTAAATTTTTCTTGTGACTCTTATTATACGCAATGGTTCGCCATATGAAGTTTGGTAAAAGAAAATTTCACAGTAATCAGTTTACGAAAGTTAGCACTGAAAGTACTCATGAGAAGCTGGATTTGAGTGCATCTGGAAAGAGTATTAAACATCCTCATGAAACTTTCTCATTTGATGCGGGTTCAAGAAACAGTAATTCAAGTATTATTGTTGAATTAGATGTACTTCGATGTTTACTGAACACAGTTGCTAAGTGCAGAAACTGTGGAAAAACATACTGTTGACGTTTTTGAAAATACTGGGCAACGAAAGGGATTAACTGTAAGTTTAGAGTTTTTGTGTACTGAATGCAATAATTCCACAAGTGCTATGTCATTCAGTTTTTTAAAAGGATATAATGTGAATATGAGATTAGCATATGGGATGCGTTAAATTGGTAAAGGAAAAAGAGCTGCAAAGTGTTTTATGGAGTTATGAACTTACCGCCTCCTCCTTCAAAATTCGAAAGATATAATCAAACTATTTATGATAGTTTGAATACAGTATGCATGTAATCCATGTTAAATGCAGTAATTGAAACTGTGGATATGTTGGATGGAGAAAGAAAGATAACTGTCGCTTTTGGTGGCACCAGGCAAAAAAGAAGCCATAATTCTCTCAATGGTGTTTTGTGTGCAACATCACTTGAAATTGGAAAAGTTATAGACTTTGAATGCTTATCAAAGTACTGTTTTGTGTGCAAAAATAAAAATGCTGATCAGCATGACTGTCAGAAAAATTTTGATGGATTTAGTGGTGGCATGGAGGCCGCAGGAGCTCTAAGTATATTTCTTCGCTCAGAGGCTACACGCAATGCCCGATATGTAAAATACTTAGGTGATGGAGACTCCAAAGTATTCTTGAATGTTTGTAAGAGCAAATTATATGGAGACAAAATTAATATAGAAAAACTTGAAGGCATTGGACATGTGCAAAAGCGAATGGGTTCGACATTGAGATCCCTACGCAATGAACTGAAAAAACAAAACTTTTCGATGGAGCTCTTTGTGGTCGTGGACGCCTTACCGATGCAGAAATTAATAAAATTCAAAATTATTATGGGTTCGCTATTCGCCGAAATTATAAGCACTCTATAGATGCTATGATAAAATCAATATGTGCTATCTATTTTCATAAATTATCTACAGATGACCATCCTCAATATGGTCTCTGCCCAATCGGAAAAGAAAGTTGGTGTGGTTTTAATAAGGCCCAAGAAAACAACACCCAGTTTTCTCATAGCCATTCTTTACCAGAAGCTGTTCTTTTGAAAGTAAAACCAATCATCAGAAGCCGTAGTGATAAAAAGCTGTTGGAAAAGTGTGTGCATGACTGTACACAAAATCCGAATGAAAGTTTCAACAGCTGTATCTGGGAACGAGTGCCTAAAACTAAATTTGTCAGCTTAAAAACATTACAAATAGGTGTGATGGATGCTGTCATTTGTTTTAATGGTGGAATGCTTAGTCGAAGAACGGTTTTCGAGGCTATTGGTATCTTTTCTGGTTTCAACATGGAAACCTCTCTACGCAAAATTGATAGAGTAACAATATGCGAAGCTGAGATTAGAGTCCAAAATCTCTCTAAAGAAGCCCGAATGAAAAAAAAGATACAAAAAACATGTAGAAAATGCAGAAATGATAGGACAAAATGACTATGGGCCAGGAATGTTCTAGATCTGTAAAAATATTTAAATTTGAAGGGTTGAAAGTGTTTTTTGCAGTTTTCTCAAAATGTGATTTTTACATGTAATAGTACACTTTCCGCAAAATCTGTTGCAAGTACATCTCTGAAATTTTAAAATTCAATAGAGTAAGTATTCTTGAATATATAGCACCTGATTCTTTTTAAACCTTGAGGTATTTTTCTAAATGGGGAAAATGTATGACAAAAATATGCAGATTTCTGATAAGTGAAATTTATAATTTTTAAATTTTTTTAAGAAAGTGTAACAAAGATTAAAATAAATTCACTATATAAAATCAACTGTTTTAAATAACCACACACGATTTCAAGGTAAAATTTTCACTAGTTTTTTCAAAAAGTGTACCAAAGTGAATACCTCAAAAATTTCACGAGGAAAAATATGTTTGTTTACAGTGTTATTTTAAATTTACCTTTAAATCCAAAAAGTAATTTTTTTATCTTAAAATATTTATAAAGGTCATACTAAACTAGCAAAAAAATCATAATGATGCATGCATATTTGAATAAGATATGGGTTTAAAATAATAGCCGAAATTTTCAACTTCCTAGTTGTCGCAGACGTCCCAGTCCCCTTAAGAAAAAATCGATCCGTTAACACTAATAAAATTTTTTCAATATTATTTCTTGTGATTTATGAAACGCTATGAGAAATATTCGAAATTTCTGAATAAAAGTAACAGTGTCTCATAATATTACGTTAATGTATTTATAATTTAAGCCTACAATTATGCATGTATGAAGTCCCTATATGTGCAATTATGAATGTATGTTTCACTATACGTGCGTTGTAATTGTATTTGATTGTTTCTGTTCATGTTCACTGTTTATTACTGTGAGTTTAGACATCACATGCATTGAAGCGTAATATTGCGTTATTGTCAGGATGATCATTTGTTGCAGGTCATGTAAAGCATTTAGCTCTTAAAAATTATTTTGCTCTTGGACAATAACGGTTTTTGTATGTAATTTGAGTTTGAAATAAGATAGGTAAAATATATCTAGCCTCTAAATTTCAGATGGCTAACCTCTTTTTTATGTAATTTTTGACGGTGACTATCATATTGCCCAAAATTGACATAAATTTCTCTATTTTATATTAATAAGGAATATTTTTTTTTCTAGTGACCTATACGATTGGTTATTTCTGTTACAAATATGTCATCATACACTAGAATATTCAATACTTTATACGGGAAGGTTACCCCCTTTAAGAAATGATTACATATTTCCACATGAATAGATTAATATCAATGTGGTAGAAGTATTTTTATTATTTTTAATACTTGTAAATGTGTTCAGAAATGCTCGTCACTGAAGGAAAATTAAATTAATTTTCTCACGAAGCAAAATCAGACATATATATCTTAAAGTAACCTTTTTCTTTAAAATCGTATTGATAACTTGAAATTGTTTTTTCCTTTTATTCCCACCTCTAATTATGCTGGACAAAAGTCAAAGCGAACGAGCTGCTAATAAAAAATAAATTTAGCTTTGAATACAAAGCTCCAGTGATAAGTTACACTGATGCGGGGAAAGTCTAATAATGCCAAACTTGAAAGGCATTATAGACCTCGGATATTGTTGGCGCCATTTAGCAAAAATCCAATAACAACGCTTATTTCTCGGTATTGCAGACATCAGGACTAGACTATGAAAAAAAAAAGTTATGCGTTTTATTTGAAATATGTTAACCCAACAACCTATGAAATGAACTGTTTTTTTTAGTGTTGAAAAGTTGGAAATTCCCAAAGTATAATTTTTATATGTACTAGAATTACGCGTAATTTGCACATTGGAGTTTTCTTCTTCTTGTGAATGTTTCATTTTACTCTCCAATTTGGCTTTGATCTTTTTGAGAATCCATTTACAAGTCTTTTAAGATCTAAAAATAAAAGTTAAGACATTTGGAATTCACTTAAAAATAATCTGTTGCTGACAATGTCTTCGACGCTAAACTCATAAAAAAAATTGAAACCAAATGACTGAGGTACATTCAGATCGAAAACTTTGTACGCCATTTAAATATGACACAGCGATCGTTTCTAAAGGCATAATATAGCTTTCAAAAAATGATAGAAAATATCCTAATACAATGTTTCTTTCCGTTTTTTCTTTAATGGTTAAAATTTACAAGGATTGAAATACTCTCCAGATAAATGTTAAAAGAGTTAGAATCTCAAATTTGAATAAAAAGTTTCAGAAATTTTTGGCTCAACCGAAAAAAAGTGCAAGGACAGACAAAAGGACTGTTAGTGTCAATGAACTTTATATCAAAGATAGTATGTCTAAAAGTACAAAAAAAAAAACTTTCTGTTCTATGAATTGCAGCTGCACCCAAATCCGATTTTTAAAAAAAGTCTCCGACTACGTAAATTCGCCGTTAACATTTAAAACATATATTTTATTCTTTTAAAATAGAATACTCTTACAGATAACAGATAGTAAAGACATTGAACGTTTCCAGGCCCCCACATCATGTATACATAGTACCATCGTAACCAAAATAATAAACAAAAAAATTATCTTTGAACAAATTTTGAAAATAAGTTATCGAATTTATTGTCTCTTTTTTGCGATAGTGTATTCCCATCTATATACTGAAATTGAAACAATGAATAAAGAAACTGATAATCATAAGGTAAATAAAAAAATTATAAAGTATTTGCTTAGTAGAGCTCTGTAAATTCTTATCCTTCATTTAGGAAAATCTTACACTTTATGCCAAGAAATATTTCAACTTAATACACAGTGACATATTTAAGAAGAGGAAAAGCATTTTCTATTTGTGGGACGCAACCTTATAAGACACCATAACTAATTTTTCATCTAATTGAAATGTCTTACAGTAAAGCCAATTGCATTATTTCGTTTCATAACAAGGTATAAATTACAGTTTATATTTTATACAGTATATCGTATGGAGCTAAATTTAAAATTTAAACAGAAATGTCCTATAATTACAAAAAATACTTCCACATGAAAGGAAATACTTTGTACGCAGTTATTAATTCAATATTAATGTTAATAATGTATAGGAATAAAAAAGATTTAGAATCGTTATATTCATATATATATATATATATATATATATATATATATATATATATATATATATATATATATATATATATATATATATATATATATATATATATATATATATACCGCTTTATAAATATATCAGCCTATGGCATCCATTTTGTTTTATGAGTTAGGCTTAACAAGTTAAAATTAAAGTTCAAAAGGATTTTTTGTTGTCTAAACCCAAATAATTTATAAGAAAGAACGTAATATCTACACAAATCCACTTTATTTCAATTTTTAGATGGCTGTAATAAACGGTTATGACAGTTTCAAAACAGTTCGCCACCGTTTAAAACTAATCTCAGTATTATATATACTTTCATTGTAACGTATTTTCGTTGTGATTTTCATAAATAAATAAATAAATACATAAATAAATAAATAAATAAATAAATAAATAATAAATAAATATATATATATATATATATATATATATATATATATATATATATATATATGTATATATATATATATATATATATATATATATATATATTTATATATATATATATATATGTAAAAAAATGTATTACAGTTTTTTTTATTAATGTTTTCTTTTTACCCACGCATTTACTTTGAAAATGTACACTTTTGCTGGCATACATATGAAACTTGAATGAGGATATTGTTCTAAATTCTATATAAACTATTAGTTATTAAAAATAAAACGACTCACAAGGAACAAAATATTACTAATTTAATTAAAAAAAGGCTTCACCTAAAACATAAAACATATATAAAACTAGACAAATGATACTTTAAAATCACGTTTGTTTTGGAATTTGGGCATCAATTTTCTTGGCTCAATTTTGGAATTCATGAGACCTTCTCTGGATTTTTTTTATCACATACCTGCATAGAAACCTCTGTTAGTGTCTTGACTGAACGTTCTACGGCTTGGGTATTACATTGAAATCTTAGAAAAGGTATATTTTCCCTTCCTTTTGTTTCCGCCATCAAGAGCAAATCTTCATCATTGTCTCTAAGAATGGGAGGTTGCAAATATTTTTGTTGCCAATCTATAAAATCTGCGTATTATTTGGCATTAAGTTTTATTTAAGGGACCGCAAAAACACGAGGAAACATTCCATGATGAATCGCGTGTCTTGCTTTCAAGATTCTTCTAGTAGCAAGTTCACGAATGTGTTTAACAGGATATGAGAGCATCTATAATAGAACGTTATCAGGATGCGCAATGAAGCTGTTCCGCTCAATAACAGTATCGACTACTTCTTTTACTTGAGGTGGAAGGTATCGATAATCTGAAACCAATTTCCAAAAAGTCTAGACTCATCTTTGCAAGACGGATACATTTTAATTTGAAACCAAACAGGCGCGTAAACTCTAACATCAAACGTGACAAGATGTTTAAGATTTTCAGAAGGTTTTCTCGTCGAAATATATAGCCTTAATATCCTGTTGGCTTTCGTTAACCATCGAGCATGCGACATCGAGCATGCAATTTCTTGGAGCTCTGTTTGCTAGATCGGAAGAACACTAATTGCAGCTGATGCAATATCATACAAATAACGTTGATCCGAACTTAGATCTCTGATGATATCCACTGAATACCCGGCAACACGCTTTTTATCTTTTTATACTGCACAACCTGATTTTTTTCATATTTTTCTGGTAATATTCCAATAGTACCAGAATAGGAAGTAGGCCCAGTAGTTTCGCCATCTAAGTATGAAAACAGATGTCTTAAAGGCAATTCATTCATGTGTAAAAGGTATATGATCTATTGTAAAGGTTTATTCAAACGCTTTTCTATCAACCTTATGGCAACACCGTTTATCCCTGTATTTGTAACTGTTCCATTACCATCAACCGTTATAATTTCTCTCAATGAAATGTTTGCAGAAGAAAGCAGTTCGAACATAGCAAGTTCTATGTTCTTAGCAGTCCCAGTACTTGGGACAGAATAGCTGACATAAATAGAGTCTGGTTTCTCGATAATTGAAATTTGTTCTTCTACCATCACATGGCAGTATTTTCGACACCCTTTTTTACTATCTTTATAACTTTATTCTTTCCGCCGTCAAAGAATAAAGCTGGAACACTGAAACCTCGATGTTTAGTTAATATCTCTGTGTGTTCTTTTTCTCTTTCACTGCGCAATTTTTATCTGTCTTTTATTTCGACATCTAATTTAATGTCATGAAGAACTGCCGACACGATTGCTGCACCCTCTGTATCAGATAGGCCATATCGGTCACATGTTTTTGAAAACGACGGCAAGCTGAGATTTGACTTTTCCTGAGACACTTGGAACTTTGGAGAACACGGTTCTAAATTCTCGCCTATATCAAATGTACCTTCTGACTCGTCCGATATAACAGAACTTCGTGGAGAAAATTCTCTATTCTTGCGTTTCTCTCTATTTTTCACAGAAGCATAATATAGTTCTAACTTTCTATTACTATTATTTCCTTTGTGAAAAGTCTATACCACCAATAATAATTTTTTTTAGTCCTCTGGCCAGTCAAAAAAGTTTGTTCTTATTTCGCTACTTTTGTGCCTTTTGTACACTTACATTGTAGAAAATCTTTGCCCTTACAAGAAGAGATATTAAATAGTCTGTTACTACGGATGTGGAAATCTTTTTTATCGTCAGTTAATCGTTTCCAAGATTTTATAATTTTTTTTGTGCATTTCGAATGGTAAGCTCTTATCAATTGTATAATGTGGATGCCGGATACGATAAGAATTGAAGCTTTTTGCCCTATAGTTTCGATTCTCATCGCAATAATTTCCGCAATATGTAAAACAGCTGGATCCCTTCGAGTATCCGATTTACGATTTATATCAAATCTTACAAAATTATAAAATTTCATGACTTACTTATACGTAGGTAACATATTAACTTTCACCTCTTCAATGATCACAAAATACAACAGCTAGAAGCTTTTTTTGTTTCACCACACTCAACTGTGTAAAATTTGCAAACGAAACTCTAGATACGGACGAACTGTGAACAATAATTAACTAATTCTGACCAAAGAAGTGTGTATGGTGCATGTTCTTGCGCATATGCACCTACAGAGGAGTAATAACCGCACAAAAATATTTTTAATTTCACCCCAACACACCTATAGGGTAGCAAAAATCGGTTCGTTGGCTACTTAATAGATTCTTGTTTCCTTGCTCTTTCTCGGTTACAAATGATACAGAAAAGAGAAATGTGATCAGATTTTGAGAAATTGAAATAAAATGCGCGAGTAGATACACTCAAAATAAATTTTAAATATTTTAGGTTACGCTTTTTGAACGGTTGGGTCAAATTGTTTTCGCTAAACCCATATAAATATATATATATATATATATATATATATATATATATATATATATATATATATATATATATATATATATATATATATATTATATATATATATATACATACATACATACATACACACACACACACACACACACACACACATATATATATGACGAGCGTAATTTCTCGTACTCCCTCTTAATTCATTCCCTTCTTAATACTTACTCTAAAATTATGCAGTCAGTACAATCGTAGGCCTGTGGAATTAATGACAATTAATTACATCTAAATCCTATATTCAATAACTTTTAATTACCCCGATTCAACCCGACCATTTTCGATCTCTCATAAAGGGTGACGCAGACTACCTGTCAATTCGGATCCTTTGTTAAAATTCAAGCGGCAAAACTTACGCGCATGCCCCGTGATGTCCATAGAATGTTCCGAGATGATTCCATATTATATAATAGTTCACTCCTCGAACGCCAATGCCTGCTTCAAAAAATACACTCGATGCCTGACCACAACGCGTGTCAAGGCCATATGTCAAAAAGGGACTCTTCTTCACAACTCACGCGAAGCATTTCAAAGTAAGCTCTGTGAAAAATGATGGCACTCGGTGCCAAATAATAAATTATCCTGAAGTCCCATTTAAAGCTTTCGCGATCGCCCCCCTCCCTATTTTAGCCTTACGTTTTTCCTTGACAACTCCCCCCCGTCCCTCTGAAGGCACACGCACAATGGAGTAGCTAATTCCACGTAGCATGTCCCCAGAAGAGAAAAACAACTAAAATTAACTTAATTAATCAACAACTGAAAATTGTTGTGCAGGGTGGTACCGTCCCACACAAGAAAACTAAATTAAAAGTTAACCAAATGAATTTTAACCCTAACAAAAATTTATCCCTACATGCGCTTAGCCAGATTGAATCGAGGAGTGGTTTACATAGCACATAAGTCTTCATTTGAGACATGGTTTACATAATAACTTGACTTTATAACAATGACACCATCATATATCAAAACCAAAATATTAATTATAAAAAGAACATTATCTCAAAATATCAGTAAAGAAAATCACTAAAATATCAATATATGAAAAATGTAACACAAATTTAAAAACACATGAATTAAAAAGATACTAAATGTTTAAGTAGGACTGTTATGTGAAGAATATAATTGATAAACTAAAGTCTATGCCTGAAAAGTCTGCACCTAGAGTTCCTCAGTTCTTGAGTGGTAACCATTCAGTCCATAAACTTTGTGACACTTAGTTACCTCAAAAATCTTATTTAATATTTTATTTTTCTCTAAAACAGTTCCTCCCTAGCAATTCCAAACACAGTAAACAAAATAAAAACAGTCATAACAACAACACTACACTTCTTTTTCAGTTTCATTGTGATGTACGTTTAATCAATGTGAGCTCTAGAATTTGAGAAAGCATGTTTACACTCTCATGCCTTATTCAAAATTTTTAAATTTTACTTCAATTCATAAAATATGTGGACTTAATCATATTTTATTCAACCTTACTAACATCACTATATCCTTATCAACATTAGAATAATTATAAACACCAGATTTTTTCAATGAAGGGGGTAGAGATAAGAGGTTATTCCCACGGGTTGATCAAAAGATTACACAATATCAATAAAATTTGTTTTAACACAATGAAAATGCACTTGTAAAAACCGGAAGATCAATATAAATCAAACTAATTTACCTGTGAAGAAATTGTAAATCAAAATAACACTTTATGAGAATCAACATATAGAACACAAAAATATTTACAAGAAGCAAAACGACCATCGTCAAACCAGGACCAGAATTAGTTGCACAAATTTAAAATTCTTCTCGATTACACAAAGTTTTGAACGATATCTTTTAACATTCTTAATTAATAATCACTGAAATCAAATTGTAAGTTAGTCACTCAGAGGATCCAAAATAAACATTAACATAGTTTTTTTTTTAAATATAAATATAATCGCAGAATACGAGTCAACTGCGTTAGGCGCTAAAAAAAAGAAAAAATCAAAAAGGAGATGGATCTCTGAGCGAGAAAAAATTCTATGCTTAATTATTTTAATAATTACTCCTTCACTTCATATCTTATACTTTGTTTACCCCCCCCCTCCCCAAGGAAAAAGATGAATAAACATTTTAATTTCATCACCAAATAATTTTCAAACATTTCATTTTCAAAATATTAGTTGATTTTTCGGTACACATTAGAAAATATTTCATACTCAAATTCTTTGCAAACCAACAAAACAGTACACATTATTTTCAAATTTTATTCAGCAGTCTAAACTCCACTGAAAAATAAAAATGTTAACAAACCAATGGGAAGTGTCAGAAAAATTAAATGCCCAAACCTCCAAAATATACTAAAGTGAACCTATTCTTCAGTAAACAGGGGTGGGAAACATCAATAAATCTTATGGGCCTATAATTTTCCACTTCAATAGGCAATACTCAATACTCAACTAAATGCACAATGTAAAATACGTGAATTCAAATTCTTCAACTACATGTTCAAAACTCTAAAATCTTAATTATTATCAAAATATATTTCTTAAACCCATATTTTTTATATACTCCGACACAACACATTAAAACGTCACTTGTACATCAACAAATCATTTTAAAAAAATCACAATTCTAAGATTTTTTAATTTAAACATTTTTTACTTTTTTTTCCTTTAAAATTTCACTCTAAATTTTCATTTAGCACATATTTTTTAAAATAATCATATTGTTAATTTCTTTTTTTCTCACATTTTTCTTTTTAAATTTTTTATTCCTTGAATTTACTTGAGAAGAAAAAGAGTTTTGTTGACAAGTACTTTACTTGATGGATTCCTGGTAAAGTTGCACGAATGGAATTCCTGGTAAAGTTCACGAATTAGACACGAATTTTCACACACGAAACAAAAAAAGAAAACATGGCATCTGGAACTGTAGTGGGAACATCTCCATTGTACAACGCTAAAACAGCAATCTGCCAGGAACAACTGGACACCGCCAAATCATTCAGGAAGAAATTACTATATCCATGTCGCAACTCCCGCATCAGAACTAATTTCTACAAATTTTTAAAAATGGCTGACAGCAACGCCTCATGCAGCACGCACTCCGGAACTGGAAAACGTTAGGACTCGCCGATGCTGGTATTGGTTTCAAACACTAACGAAAATTTTATACTGCAACTCGAAAACAGGAAAAATTTACTTTCCGCCAACGTTGTCACGCCGTCACGGAGAATGAGAGATCGAAAACTAGACAAATTCAACAAATTTAATAACTTTAATCCTAACCTTATATTTAAACGGCTATGGGGTGATTTAATTTTTTCCCTCGCGAAGATTACTGGAATCCTCGACTTTATGACGAGCGTGAATTCTCGTACTACCTCTTAATTCGTTCCCTTGTTAATACTTACTCTAAAAATATGCTGTCAGTACAATCGTAGGCCTGTAGAATTAACGACAATCAATTACATCTAAATCCTTTATACAATAAGTGTTAATTACCCCGATTCAATCCGACCATTTTCAATCTCTCATCTCGGGTGACGCGGACTACCTGTCAATTCGGATCCCACAAATGCTCTGATAAATCCTTTGTTAAAATTCAAGCGGCAAAACTTACTCGCATGCCCCGTGATGTCCATAGAATGTTCCGAGACGATTCCATATTATATAATAGTTCACTTCTCGAACGCCAATGCCTGCTTCTAAAAATACACTCGATGCCTGACCACAACGCTTGTCAAGGCCACATCTCAAAAAGGGATTATTTTTCCCAACTCACGCTAAGCATTTCAAAGTGAGCTCTGTGAAAAATGATGGCGCTTGGTGCCAAATAATAAATATCCTGAGCCCCATTTAAAGTTTTCGCGATCTACCCTCCATATTTTAGCCTTACGTTTTTCCTTGACATATATATATATATATATAAATATATATATATATATATATATATATATATATATATATATATATATATATATATATATATATATATATATATCTGTGTGTATGTGTACTTTCATCTTTTGAAAACTACCCCTTCGAAAATAAGCTCTGGAAATTTGTCTTATGCTATGACCAAATAAATTTATTTAAAATTTGTATTCTACACAAAATAATTACAAAGGATCTTGCACTAACAGTAATTTCTTCTTAATTACTTTGAAAATCGTAAATTTATGGAAGATCAAAAAACAAGAAAATTAACATTATTACAATACGCATACTTTAAGGTTACATTTGGAGTTACATTTAATATTAGGAATATATATCTTAAAAGATATTAAGCCCAACAATTATAATTATTTTCTTATGTAATTACTTTAGCTCTACTTGAGTGTAGAATATTACTTAGCATAGTATGGGAACTACTAGGAATAAACAGTAATAAATTGCAATGAGGGAATTCTAGAACACATTATTTTTAAATTGAATATAAAAGCAGCATTGGGAAGTATATTTTAGACATTTTGGAGAAACTGTTAATTACTGATTTATACAATTCGACTTGGCAAGTCAATGGGATACATTTAACTTCTTTCGCTTTCCAAAATAAGAAAAATATAAGTTTTCACACCCTTCATCATGTCTAGAAAGCAGCCACATATATCATATCATGAAATATTATGAAGCAAAAATTTCCTATTTGAGTAAGAATTTAAATATTTTATACAACTCTTTGATTCCTTACAAAGTTTTGGGGTTATTTAACGTCTAATTTAGTTAGCTGATTATAATGAAAATAAAGTTGCTCAAAATTTGTAAAATGCAGTTATTTTATATGAAAGGTATTAAAGAAGTCTTTTTTAGAGAAGCTTTTGACTAATAGAACTATGTAAATACAAAAATACTCACTAGATTTGTCAATTTCAAGCTTATTTCGTAAGGCTTTTCAGGTTGTGAAATTATTAAATATGCTTTTGATGCTGCAGGAATTTAAAGTACCTGGATCAGAATTGCTTTATGCTGCCCTAATTTATATTCTCTGTAAACAATCAATAGCTTTATATGAAAGAGGCTAAGATACGGCATAATATCTCAGTTCCTTTTCTTAGTTCCACTATACTAAAATAGCGGATAAATATAAATCTAAATATTCCACAGAAGTTTAATCAACTTGGTTATGAATATCAAAATTTCTCTTGCAAGTTGCGAATGAGAACGGAGTTTTCTATGAAAAAATAACGTGGATAAAGGAATTTCAGCAAATGAAATGTCTTATGTGGAATGAGATGCTTTAGTATAATATTCATCATTATATCACACCACTGACAAATTAAGTCATAAATTCTATTATAAAATTCTAGCTAACAATTTTTAAATATTTATAAGATTTTGAGTTTAATAAAGAGGAAACTGTCCAGCCAACAAAACCAGGATACAATTTGAAAATAAGCTAAAAAAGAAACATTTAAAAAAAAATTGTTTTTACTATTCAAGTGTGTAAAATGTACTTCTGATTTGACCATATCTTTCATTTGAAATTTTGTTTTCTCCAATTTTACTAAAGAATTTTATTTATAATATTTTTGTTGAAAGGTAATATATTAGAGACACATTTTGCGCTTTTGAAAAATTTTAATTAAAGCTAAAATTAAATAAAAAGGGATAAGAAAAGAGAAAAAAATGTGTAACTTCATTGAAATTAGACACTCCATGAAATAACTACACATTTGTTTTACACATTTAAAGTGATTTTAGATGAACTATACTTTTTTCTTAGAAATTTCTGATATCTACTTTTTAAAGCATTATAGAAATAAAATAAAAAGTATCCTATGAAGGATGTTATTTTATACAATCACTAACTGTAGCTCTCTTGTAAAATCTCTACATAGTTACATCAAAAGAGGTTAACTATGTTCATACGTTGTGTTAGATTTTGTCTAGATTTCTTCTTGTTTTAAACATTTATATTTAGTGCCTATTCCTTTGGTGTCACTTGCATGAAATTTATAAATACTTTGATCTGACTTACAAGTGTTTGCACACCGGAAAGTTGGCACAGGAAGAAGGTTTAGAGTTATCGACGTTAACACATGCATGACTTAATATCTTTGAAAATGAATGGATGATGGTGATTCTGTGTACCTTGATTAATGACCATATTGGAGAGATGAGTTGTTGTATTAAGGGTTGATGTATAAGGTATTCAAAGCTGCAATGCCGGAAGTATTGTCCACAACTGTTAGTGCCCTGAAATATACTGTAGTATTTCTACATATATTAAATTATTCCACTGTTAGAAATGTTCCTGATTTTGCCATAATCTTCGGTACCTCCTGTACTACAACATGTTAAATTCTAAATAAACTAGGAAAACTGAATAGAGCCATAAATTTTAATTCCAGGAAAAGTATTAAAAGTTAAAATGAATTCCTAAAATCTTTCAAATTATCCATAACTAATGACTTTCTATGTATTACGTCACATCTATAAATTGGAGGTAGATAACCAAGATGTTCTGTAGCTATGGTTACACACATAAACCCGACAATCTAAATAACCGTATATGTATTTTTAAGATAATTTACATGACAGGATGTTTGAAAATAGTGTTTCATTTTTTAAACATTAATTCCGTTAGTGAATTTAATAAATTAATAATTCTGAGGGCACATCATTTGCGTATGAATAGCGCATTTGATGATCTTTCATAATGCGCATTGAATAGCGCATTCAACAGTTTATAAATGCTAGTTTAAAATAACATGTTTCTCACAGTAGACAATCCAGGATTTCCTAATAAGAGGCATTTAACATTCTGAGTGAATATGAAGAAATCATGTACTGAATAATTTTTCTTGTGACTAGTAATATTTTAATAAAGAATATATATATATATATATATATATATATATATATATATATATATATACAGTTGGCTCTCTGTTTAACAACGCTCTACTTAACGACGATCTCTATTTAAATACGATATTTCCCTGTTCCGGTCCCTCCGACATTCTGAGAAATGCTATTTTTTCACAAATTCTGTTTAAGGGCGATCTCTACTTAAGGACGATTTTTCACGCTCCCTTGAAAGTCCTTAAACAGAGAGCCAACTGTATTTATATATATAATATGTGTGACGAAAAGATGCGTCATGCTAAATTAAATTTAACGGATATTCCAATCTATTACTTTTAACAAAGCACAGCACCACTTAGAAAATCCGATCTATGAGTAAATTATCTGATAATTTATATTTGCCCTCAATGAACGTGCCACTGAAACTTTTACATGAACTATAAATATTCCTACCCCGCTTTCGATGATAAAATCCCAATAAAATTACCATATAGTATCCTCAGTAAGTTTTCACGTATTAAATAAGGTCTGTTTTTAAATTCCTATTTACTAATAGAACACAGTACTCGCATGTGATCCCAGGATAACAACGACGTTGGAAACCACGCTACTAAATCTATTCAATTTAATAATTCTAACCCTGGTGGTGAAATAAGAAAAAAATAATTTTATAAATTCCTGAACGGAAGGTCTTTCCCTCTTCTCTTGTAACTCTGACTTACAAGCAGCTGCTGTCAAAATTACGTCTCATGTAATAGCACATCTTCCTTTTTGCACTACGGCAAGTCCGATGCCCAGAACTGCTAAACGTTATATTTATTCAGCAAATCACTCTTTCCTAATGAATCAATTAAGTTCAATGTATAACGATTGTGTAATTTGTGAATCTCTTGCCTATCCCCTCTACTGCATATCCAACATGTTTTCAAAGTGAGCACGCATGAATCTCCTCCCTACGAGTCTACTTGTGTGTGTGTGAATCATTATGCATCAACGCTTCTTCCTCGGTCTTTCTCGGTCATGATAAATGCAATTTACAATCATTCTGTATGTGTATTATAACTAACTAACACACACACACACACACACACACACATATATATAAACTAAACTATATATAAACTAAATATAGACCATACTATATATAAACTAAATATAGACCATACTATATATAAACTAAACTCACCGCGCAACAGTCCGATGTGGACCAGGGCTGGCGGTACCCATCTCCGCTTTTTTTTCCATAGGGCTTGGGGTGCCATACAGCATATGTCTCAGCCAGGTGGCCAACCTGACGTGGGACCTGAAGAGTTTAGTTCCCAAGCATGCTTGGTCCTCATTCTATCGACCCACTCAAGGGATGAAAGCCTTGAGTCGACCTTGGCCAGTCGCAGGGTCGAACCCTGGACCTGTGGGATGGCAGCTTGCCACTTTTAACCACTACGACACCGGGCACACACACACACACACACACACACACATATATATATATATATATATATATATATATATATATATATAATATATATATATATATATATATATATATATATATATATATATATGTGTGTGTGTGTGTGTGTGTGTGTGCGATAATAATCACATTTAGAAAATTTAGCACAAGGGAACTGATGCGCGGAACTTATCGGAGATGCAGTCGGCACGAGGGTGTTGATCATACAGTATATCGCTGCGCACAACTTGGAGAGATGCAGTCGGGCGTAGTGTTGATCCAGGTAACCACTTACGAAATTTAGGAGAGTAACACACGTGGAGTCATAGAAGAGGAACACAGATTTCAGACGATATCCAGGAAATCACCTTTATTTAATTATGAAGCATCACGAAGGCTGCAGCGGCCACATGACTTGTCCGGCGTCCATGTCAGAACGGGACGTGTTAACAGCAGTGTTTACATGCCAGAATTAACTGAGAAAAACCGTCGTGCCCACCAGATTTCTGGCGTCTGTGGACAGCACTTCCGACAGCAACGAGAGTTAGAAACGAAGAGAGAGAAAAGTCTTCTGTTCATGCAATATTAAATGGGTGTTTTGCGATATTAACGCCAGAGGGCCTAAACTACGTAATATTTTAATTGGGCGTCTTTAGGTTCGTGGAGTTCACGTGTCCACTTCGGTTATCCCGAGGACTGATAGATCCCGCGCTTGTTAGAGCTGCGACCTATTGACCTGGGAGCAGGATAAGTGGCCATAAAGTTCTTGTAAAGTGTGGTTTTGAAGTTAAAGAAGGCATAAATCCAGAGTGGTTCGAGGGCTCTTCAAGAATTTTGACATTGCACTGACATTTGGAATCTCATAAACTTCTAACACTCATATCTGGGGATATTAGTGAGTTCAGATATTTCACTTGCCTGCTTAATGATCTGCAGGGCTAATATAACTTATCTTATTTTACTTTTAGGTTGCAATTTTGGAAAAGGGGGTCGTGCTTTATTAACAAGAGAATGTGCTTTAAAGTAAAGTAATTTAGGAAGACGCGTTTTCTTGTTACATATATATATATAGATAGATAGATAGATAGATAGATATATAAATTATAAAAATATAAAAAATGGTAAATTGTCTAAAAATAATAATAAAAATATTAAAATTTTGGTAGATATCTGGGTTTAATTTCTTCCTTGTTGTAACATGACTAGCTGTTGTTTTTTGACACTTGGTTTAGTTGATTAAATTCTTTTAATAATTAATAAATAAAATTGCCTTAAGTTCAGTAATTAATTTTTTTTATTTTATTATTTAATTTGTTACGTGACTGATGTTGCATTTTGCCTGTACTTTATTAGCCCCATTTTCTTTTGCTTGGCATAGGAGCTCCTTTAGTTTAAATTTTATTAAACTAGATGTTTATATATTATATTATACTCAAGAATATCATCATCTTCTTCTTCTGATTTGTGTAATTGTTCAAACATTTTTATTTTATTTTATTTTCTCATTGCTTTTTACTCTGCTACTCTTATACTTGCTATTTGCATTGGATATTTTTTTTATATATTATATATTACTTAATATGTTGGTTCAATTGAACTTTTATACTTTATTCTTATCTTTACATTAGTTCTAGTAATCATTTATTAGCGACTGGCAATTTAGCATGTCATACTAATGATGTCAATGCTCGGTGCATTGATACTTATTGAGGTATCAATGGATCGTTAAACCGTTTCCAATCTTCCCCTTTACTGTGCCCTTTTCATGTTACCAAGTCAGGCAAAAGACATTGGTTTTTGATAAATTCTCTAAAAAGCTATGTAAAAAAGGTCCCCTTGCAAACAATTCACAAATTCAAGTTAATTCACAAAAAGAAAAATTCTGTAAAACTTATAATTGCATTTATAAAATCACCTGCTGTATTTGATATATGGAATATATAGGACAAACCTCTAATCCGTTACATATTAGAATAAATTTACACAGATCTAATATTAAAAAATATAACACACACAATTTTCAACCTCAAAATATTGAATTTGAACATTTTAATAAACATAATTTTGACAACATTATTATATCCATAGTTGGTATCATTAAATCACCCTCTGACAGGTTATGTTATGAAAATATTTATACGCAAACTAATAAAACTATTTTTCCATATGGTCTGAATCAAATTTATAAACAGAAAAAAATTCTTACGTTCAACTTTACTGATGTGTTAGCAACACCTATTTACCCCCAACTAATCAAGGAACATAAGCCATCTAAAAGAACAAAAAGAGGTAAAAATAATAAAAGCAAGTCTTTTGATTGAAATATTTATAAAAATGCTTTATTAAATTTTCAGGAAAGGTTTATCATTGACTATCAGTATAGAAACTTAAAAGCTTGTATATTTTCTGTCAATAAAAAACATATCATTAAGCTTTATCATCTATTTTTAAGTTCCAAACTTAAGAATTATCATTTTCAGCATCTGGTATTTGATTTAATATTAACACGAGCTAATCATTTAAAAATAAACTTATTTAAAAAATATAACATACCAACTAATACTTATTGTGTATTAAACTTTACTAACCCTAAATTAAATAATATAAATTTCAATAATATATTTGATAAACTACATGATATGTTTCCTGTAAAATAAATAAAAATTAAACGTGCCTTTAAATATACACTGCCTATGGGTAGACGCATATTTAACTATAATTAGGTATGAAATTTTTTTTTCACAATCTATCAATATAAATTGATTATGCCATCTTCCCAGATATAATAGTTTTGTAGACACAGCATATGGACATGTTATAACTGGTAATTTGGAAATAGTTGAAAATTTAGCACTACGTGAGTTGGTGAATTTGAGAACTAAATATAGATTATCTAGTTCTTTTAAAAATAAAAACATCATAAATTTCTTAAATACTGATTTGTATAAATTTATATATAAAATAACCATTAATTATTCTATCCCTACAGAACCTTTTAATCAATAGAAAATCATTTTACTTAAATTTGTACAGTCTAAACTACCTAATAATAGTTATGTCTTTAAAAATTCCCATAAACACATAAAAGAAGCTATAAAAAACTTACATGAATATTTTATTATAACTTGTGTAGATAAAGCAGCCAATAATTATGCAATTATTTGTCAAAAATATTTTGCTATTTGTTTAAAAAAACAGCTAGACAATAGTGATATATTTCAGCCATTAAAAGATACTACCTGTAGTATTATTAAGAAATTTTTAGCTAAATATAAACTTCTAGGTTTAACAGCAGAAAACTATCACTTTCCTTATATCACTTTAGTTCCTAAATTTCATAAAACACCTATTGCTTTTAGAGCTGTTACCTATGGTCACAACACTTATGGTATTAAAGCAAGTGTTATATTATTAAATTACCTAAAGTTAATTTATACAATAATAACTTCTGGTGTTTGTGGTATCATTGATAATTATCTTTAGTCTTATTAGCAAACTACAAACAATAAACAATTGTAAATCATTAGTTACTTTTGATTTTAAAGATTTATTCAATCATGTCAATATAAATGATTTAAATAGAGTAATTATAACAATAGTACATAATAATATTTAATACTTAAGCGCAAAGATTTCAATCTTACTCATTTGAATAGGCATTTAGATTTTGCTACTAAACATAATTATATAATACACAATAAGAGTATATACTTACAGAATAAAGGTGTACCACAAGGTGGAAATGCATCTAGTATGCTTGCCAATTTATACTTACATTATTTTGAAGTTGATAATATTGATAATATTGATAATAGCAATTACAAAGTATTTAGATATATTGATGAAATAATAGTTATTAATAAATGTAGTAATAATATAGCCTTAAATTTTTACCCTCATAATCTGTAAGTAATACACAGTAGCCGAAATAATATTAATGTAAACTTTTTAGATATTAGCATCAAAGTAAATTCTCTTAGTAATTTTATTTTTGACTTATATGATAAAAGATCGGATTTTGAATTTAATATTGTTAAATTTCAAAATTACCTAACTTGTTTAGATAAATCTGTTTTCAATAACATTATTGTAAATCAACTAGTACGTATAAATAGGCTTTGTTCTAAAGGCAATAGGAATAAGCATATTTTAGTCTTGTTAGTTGTGCTAAAACGTAATCATTACCCCGATAGTTTTTCCAAGCACATAATTGGTTGTTTTAGATTTAATGAATAGCTTGTTCTATTGCAATTAATTGGTAATAAAATATAATAAGTAATATAATAAGTTTATTTAATGAAAATAACTACTAAAAAATTATACTCATTAATTAATAATAATAATATTCTTAAGTAATAATAATAATAATAATAAATAATAAATAATAATATTTTACTCTTAGTAATAATAATTTTATACATAATTTAGGTTTTATATGTCCTATAACACAGTCTCCATAGTAAGTCTGCATCTGTGTATCCATTAACTCCATGGTTACAAGGTTTGTGACATCAGTCCTTTTCAGGTTTCCTACTCTTAACTTCAATTTTGTCTTGCGCAAGGCTTAGTGTTCTTTGATTGAGCAACTTTTTAATCAATTCTTCTGTTTCTTACGAATTGTACGGTGTATAAGTATGTTTATTGGTTATATCATACTTATCAGAAACAATCGATTGGTTTTCAGACAATATCGGCACCGCTGATGAAGAGATGCTGTCTAAAACCTTTTTAACCTTATTGCGTGGTTACAGTGTAGCATAAACCTAAGGTGTTTAGGTCAAAAATGACCCAAGGCGTAATTTTCAATGTTGTTGAATTATAATCACATTTTATTTATATTAGTAATTTAATTATTTATTTAGTTATCATTTTATCTACCTTTTTATGTATTTGTATATCATTTAACATTGTTTTACAGGTAAGTTTTCATAACCATAAGGAAGCTTGAATTTAATGAACCACTCCGTATTTATAAAACAAAAATGAAGTAATTCAATCCTTCACCCCTGCAAATCACAACTTTCAAATGCAATACAATGCAGCACGGATTTTTCCTGTATATATTACGTATATGTTTTTACATTCGTTTGATAAAATAAGAAAGTTCGAACCTGAGTATATTATTTGTTTATTTTCGGAAATAAAATTACACATTAACGAAATATTTATGAAATATTTAGCTTACATCCAACAATACAATTTTGGACGCTTGAACAATCAATGAAAGAAAGTCACAGAAAATTTTTAAATTTGTTAGCCTCTAAGTTGTTCCGTTTATATACAATTGTTACACACTTGAATGTAATGTTTCTTACAAGTAAACTGTCTGCCTTTGAAACACCTCACAGGACTTTTGTTTTCAGTCTGTGTGCATAAGCGACATCTTCCCCTTTTGCCAGTAGTTGCTGCATTTCCAGATTCTTCAGATTGGGGTTCAGGTTGTCCTGAGTTTCGAATACTCATCGCCAATACTCGGGCAGCCCTTGCTCTTGGCAGATGTTTTCTTCCTTCAATGTGGTGGGTAACCAAAGTCATGCCAAACTTCCCAATAAAGATTATCTTTTGTGAAATGAGTTCATCTTTCATTATGGGTTGATCTTGATGAATAATAATGCTTTATACTCGGAAATGTTTAGGATGTTGGAAAAAACTACGATGGACCATCTATTGGTCTTTCTCCGACAGGAATAGTGGGAGGCTAGTGTATCTAAAGTCTACTCCAGCTTTGGCGCTGTTATAATCTAGAATGATTTGAGGTTTCTTTGTATCTGTATCTGCTATCTTTCTGTGATGGTGAAGGGTACTCTGGAGTAGTACGCACTTGCCTCTTTACTGGCTATACGTCTGTACGTTCCAGACATAATTGGTAGCGTTGTCACAAAGTACCCAAAATTTTATTCCGTAGTTGGCTGGTTTGCTGGGCATGTACTGGAGGAAGGGGCACTTTTCTCGGAAAGCTACCAGTTGTTCATCCACAGTAACGTACATTTCAGGGTTATACAACATAGGCAAAATTTCTATCCACTTGTCCCAAAGTTCTCGTATGGCTGCAAATTTGTCAGTTACCCGTCTTCTTGGTCGCGTCTGCTTGTCATCAAATCGAAGAATCTTTGATATCATTTTGAATTTTTCTAAGGACATACTTGCCCTGATGATGTCCTGCCCCATTGTGGCATCCCACAGACTCTCTGTAGATTCATTGCGAGATTTGAATATACCCCAGACGGCAGCAACAAGCCAATAAAGGATTCTAAGTCAACGTTATTCAAATTCTTCCAACTGTCACCGGACACCTTTTTTCCTTCGACGTTACAATTTTTTAGTATGGTATTCCAAATTTCTGGAGGAAAAAACAACATAAATGCACAGTATTCGTCTTCCATTCTAGACATCGGGTATCTCGTGGGCCCTGGAGTCATGTTCACAGCATTTTCTGCCTCACGCCTACCACATGAAGCTTGTGGTTCAGATTTCCTTTTGATTTTACCATCTTTGCTAAATAGAGTCGTCGTCTGATTCGTGGACTGATCAGATTCGTCGCTTTACAAAGCCCCTTTACACACTCTACGAGAGTGGAAAGGAAAGCGCAAGAAGCAAATACCGGTTACAGAAACTAGGAACTGCTAAGGATAGTACAGTACTATTAGTGTCATCTATTGTGCCAAAAGGAAAGAAAAAAAATATATAACGGAGAAGAACGAAAGCATTAATGCATTGTCTCACAGCAATAATTGAATAATATATTAAAAATTACGGTGCTCATGCTGCTATGCTCTGAAAATTCCACATGGGTCAAAATTGACCCGAAAGACTTATGTGTTACAATTTTTATTGTTAAAAAACTACCATCTGTAAAAAATAATTTCACATAACTAAATATTTACTATGACTATAAAAACAAAGTCACAATATATTTTTGAAAATTTCCCCAAATTGTAATAAATCCATACGAAATAAATTTGTTATGGGTCAAAAAAGACCCGAACACCGTTTTTCGCTTTCATTTTAAGAACAAAGAAGTCGATTTCGGCAGATACTATACGATCCCTGTAAATTTGGAGATAATCCCCTTGGTTATATAAGTTTTGCAAGCCCGGAGATCCAGGTTCCAGCGAATCATTATTCATTGCATGGTCACAGGAGGAGAAGTTAAATAAGGGCCTGTGGTCTGATGCCCACACACTTTCCAGATTATCACCGTCATGTAAAGATGTAGCAGTTGCTACGAAATAGAAGTTTGTTGAGAATTGCGGTGTGTTTTGTGTGTCCGGGGCTTGAGAGGCTTGAGGTGCCAGTTCTATATAACTACGTTAAAGATGCCGAAAAACGTCACCGGCCAACGGCATTGTATGTGGGAATTGAATTTGAACTCTTGTGATGCACGGCTAGGCGGCAATATCCACCGTTTCTCCTTCACTCCTTGTCCCGCGTCCGTTTCGTTACATATATATATCAATATTGTATAAGGCTCATGCTGCAACCTTATATAATATTGACAAGTACATACAGTATATAAAATTGCAGTTATGGAACTATTATAATAGAGATGCTTTTATAGGTCATCTATTTTCATAAAATGCCAGCGTAAAAGTAGCTTGTTTTGGTACAGAACTATATTCAATGATGACAGGTTTCACTTAGAGATCAAGCTTGATATCGCTTGTCGTCAAGGATTAATTCTACATTACAGAAAACTATATTTAAGTGGATAAATCCTGAAAAATAAACTATTGTGTCTAAAGAAAAATAGTTTATAAAGCTATGTTTTATGATATAAAGTGTCATTTTTTGTTTTCGAAATAATATTTTTAAATGGATAAATTTAAACAAACATGTTTAATTTCTAACTGTCGTAAGAAACAGTATCTGGGTTACCATTTAGTATTCAAATAATAAACTCCTTATATAATATTAAAATTAATTATTAAAATATAATATTAAAACCTTACCTAAAACATAAACTTTTTTATTAAGGAGGATATATATCTCATTGTATTGTCAGTATTAAGTTTTAAAATAAACCCTGAATTTATTGAGAATCTTCGAAGAAATCACCTTTTTTATTTATAAAAGGATATTATGGTCTCTCACGAAATGTTTCTTTTCAGGTAAATACCTATTGTTATTCAAATGTCGATAAAAAAATGATTTCTTGTAAATCTTTCCAAGAAGAAAAAACAGCTAAAATAAATTAACTCTTTATAGAAATATGATTATGAGTATGTAATACTTTATTTCCATGAGTAAAATGAAAAAAATGGAGTTTGTGTAACATATGCTATGAGTTCATTTCACTAAAATCCTCTAAAGCTCTGATTCTTCAAATCTGAGAACTATAGTTGTTTTTCTCAAAAGAATAACGAATCTATTGAAAA